>JAVJIF010004738.1:0-268331 GCA_038442645.1 Agave tequilana
ATCTTGATGCAAAATGATACCAATTGTAAGAATTTGTCATTAAGAACATATGATATCAAATTGAAATTATTATTTTCTATCATAAAGCAAGGGAGTGGAATACAAAACCAATGGTAAACCAAATACCAATTGAAAGATAAAATACGAGTAGTTTTCTCCCCCTTTATGAAATACCAAAAAACAATGTCTAAGCTTGTATTAGAATACCAATTGAAAACTAATCAATTGAAATGATGATCATTAAAACTCAAGCTTAGCATAAACAAAAATATATATATGTATGAAAAATTAGATACCAATCGAAATTGATACTATTTGAAGTGAAAGCATACATACATAAAAATATATATGAGTATACAAGAAATGTCAATATTGATACTAATTGAAAGAATCCAATGATACCAATTGAACAACAATAATATCAAATGTATACCTCATATCCTATCCTCCCAACCATGTTCAAGTTTAAAATGATTTTCACTATAAAGCATACATGAGCATGATCTCCCATCCACCGCCCTTGGAAGGTAGGGGTTTACAAAAAAAAAAATAGATTTGAAAATAATGTTTATTTGAAAACTCTACCATATGAAGAATACGAACTAGTTAAATGAAAAGTTTTGTTAACTAGTACGAAATCCTTCAAGTAAGGAATAAAAACAAATTATTTTTCATAGAACATGAAATTCACAAAATAGTCAACACTCATAATCAATGAAGCATGAATATGACTCATGAAAACAAAACATGAGTAAACAATAAAGGTGAGTGTACAAATAAAATGTGAAGATCATAATCATGAAAAAATATTCAAATTTGCTCAATATTTCTTAAAACATGAAAACATGAAAATCATTAAAACTATTTAATCTTCAAGGCATATGTATGTCTAATACAAACTAAAGTATACATACATATCCAAACACAACGAGTCCACAAGGATATATACATGAAGGCACGTGGCTCAAAAGGATATACATGTATATCTAATAGTTTAGACAAGATAGACATATACATGAAGTTAAACATATAAACATGAAAACATATCCAAAATAAGAATACAAGTTTAAAATGTATGAATCATCAAAACTAGACTATACTAGCACATCTAATGGGTTCAAATAAGTATTCAAGCTCAAACATATATAGATTTATTTTGTGGCCCACTATATGTACAAGTATATATCCTAGTTTTTAATGAAAACTAACATTTAAACATATATTCAAATCATGAAGTATGAAACAACAAGACATAAATCAACATGATAAACATAAACATGATTATTATGTAAATCCACATGTTATTAGATTCATGATGTACATGATAGCTAAACAAAGGTGAGAACACTAAATATGGGTCCATATAAGCATGGGTGTCTCAAATACTATACATGTAAGTCATAAGCCTAATAAACATGGCATTAACACAATATCTATAAACATCCAAAACATGCTATAACAAAAATATGAAAAGCATGTAAACAATAATTAGGAGCTAAAGATCGTTACCAAAACCTAGAAGGCAACTCTCCAAATCTCCAAAAACATGGTGGTCCTCTCCACCACCAAACATCCCTTGAAAGTGATGCATCCAAATAGTCCTCATGAAGCTCGGAACGCATCTACTCCAAGGTACCGATACTCTCACGTCATGCGAGAGCCCACTCCTACATTAAATACAAGAGGGGTGGTCTTTGGTACCCAACACTCTTTTGGGTCCATGGAGGTTAGTACCTTTCTCTAATCCAAATAAAATTATTTGCTAAATTTACATAATGTATTCTATCATAGCAAAATTTAGCAAGGTGATCCTTACGTCCACAATGTGTACAAGTGTACACATGAGCATACAAGTGATGATGGTGTCCGTGAGGAGCATGTGTATGCCGTGGAGGGTGTGCATGCATAATAGATGGAACTTGTTTCTTTCGAACCAAGGATTCCAAGCGTGTATGACTAGAAACACAATGGCTCAAAGTGGAGCCTAAACAATCCATATTCTTCTTAAAACATTTATATCATTTTTAATCAAAGAAGAAGTGGAGCATGCAATAGGTGATGTGTGTGATACTACACTATCATGGCAACATGTGCATCTATTCTATTTTTCAAAAATTCATTTTTCTTTAAACAAATTTCTAAATCTTTAGAAATTGAAGCAATCTTAATTTTCAAAGAATTATTTTCTTTTAAAAACAGTTCAACTTTTGAAGATAATTTTTCATTTTTCTTCAAAACAACATTGCAATCATTTTTAGATTTTAAAATTCATTTCTTTTAGAGCAAGGTCTAGTTGAGATTTCAATGAATCCCTCTCATTAGAAATCTCCACTTTCTCTTGCAAAACAATGTCAAGTCTAGAAATCAAATTTTTATTTCATTGTTAAGGCCTAGACTTTCTTTTTCAAAACATTATATTTTTCTATTAATTTTTCGCAAACAATAGATAATTTTTCATTCAAGGCATTAGCATCCACATATTCATCACATAAAGAACTAGCATCAAAACTATCTAGTGAGATTCCGATTGTACCTCAAGGGAGTCATTCCCTTGGACCATGAAGCATTGTGAGTCAGATTCTCCACTAGACTCCTCCGGTTGGATTGGCAATTGAAGCTTGGAGGTGGTGGTGGTTGTCACATGTTCCACACTGCAAATGCGGAATCAAAGTTAGAAGCAAGCATATGGTATTCTTTATTTAATGTGCTTCTAATAGCCCTTGAGGGCTAGAGCATTGGCCTCTATATGCTTGCTATCACTAAGGTAGGATTCCTTGGTAATGGCAAGGTGAACCTTATATCCTAGGGCTTGTAAATAGATGGACATCCTAGTCTTCCAAACAACAATGTTGGAAGAATCAAACATAGGTGGGGTCATGAAGTCCATGGGTATAAACTATATGTGTGCAAACAAGCAAATGCAAATGATAGATTAGCAAACAGGATCTCACTCCTAGGTTGTTAAACCTAAGTATCAGGAGCGTAGGCTCTGATACCAATTGAAAACACCTAGAGGGGGGGTGAATAGGTGATATGGCTAATCTAGAAACTAAATGCGGAAGCTAAAAACTATTTTGCAACACACTTAATACAACCAACAAGTGTAGCCGAATTCCCCGTGAAGGGCTCTGGACTAACTCCTCTTGATTCCCCTAGATAAGGGTTGAGGTGCTATATGAAGCTCTTGTGGTTAAGTATAAGTGAGGCACACACAAACAAGCCAAGTATATAAAGATGAACAATATGAAATAATGCAAGGCACAAATGCAAGCAATAAGATATGAATGAATGAAAGATGCTTTGTACAAATAAAAAAGAGAGAGAGTTAGGAGACAATGGATCAAAACGCTAACAACAAGATATGTTTCGAGGTTCGAGCCCCTAGCTCTACATCCCGCCTTCACCACCGTGAAGGATTTCCAATCCACTATCTCCCACCGAGGGAACCTCCACCGAGGAGGATTTGTTACAACAATAGGAGTACCGAACTCCTCTCTCAAACACCACCTCACAACCGAGGGGTAGGCCCGTAGCAAACAACAACCAATCCACCTCACACTTGAGGGATACAAACCAACTCCAACTCCACCTCAACAAGAGGGAGTAAACCACAATCTCAACCTCTACCGAAGAGGGAGCAACCCAACAATGAAAGGGTTTACAACTAGTGGTATATCTCAACCACAACCTTTTCTCTTTTTCCACTAAACAAGATCCTAATAGAATAGGATAGATGATAAGCTCAAGTGTGAAAAACAAAGTGTTTTGATCAAAGAAATACTCTTGGGAAAATACCAAATAGATATGGAATTTTAGATCAAAAACAACTTCCCAAAACCTAATTTCTTTGAAATAAAACAAAACACTTTAAAACAAATAAGATAGATTTTTGGCACTTAAAACTCTTTTGAAAACTGTATAAAACACTAGGGAAACAGGAATTTTTCTCTTGTAAAAACCTTGACCAAAATCCCAAAGAAATGGGGTTTATATAGGCCAAAACCAGAAACTAGCCGTTGGCTGAAATCTGACAGCCAGACAGCTGACGGTCGACTGCCCGGTCGACGCCAACGGTCATAAATATGACCGTTGGGGCAACCCGGTCGACCGCCCGGTCGACCGGCCCACTGTGTCTGCCAGACGTGCACAAGGCTGTGCACGTCGGTCGACCGACCTGGCCTGTCAGCCACAGTCTGGGTCAGAAACTGGGTAAAAATAATTTTTAAAAATTCTTTTATCTCTTCTAAAATCCCCAAAAATAGTTTTAACATTTTGCATTGATATATAAACATGTGATAAAAATTTCAACTCAAATATCAAGCAATTTGAACTATTTTTGTGTCTTATCATTTTTATCAAAAATCAAAAACTGTATTTTATCAACTTGGATTTTTCTCAATAGGAAACTCATGAATAGACATATCAAAATAAGTTTGTCTAAGATATGAAGCATGTATGTATATTGAACACATCTAATATACATAAAAACATTTAAACTTGTTTTGATCTAAACTATTCATGAAAACCAATATCCATAAAACGTGTGTGTTGTGCACTTAAGCATATCAACTATTCTAAGCTTTACAAATGGATATAAACACACTAAACACTAGGATACCTAAGTCTTCTTGACGATCTTTATCTTCAAGTCGACTCGGTCCAAACTCCGTGATCCAACGAGCATGGCTATGAATGATCTTGACGCTCGGGCTCGGGAATCACCAAGTGAAGGCTTCTAAACTCCTTTTTTTGAAGCAATCACCAACTAATATCTTGTTACATGATCTGAAACTAAACTCACAAGATTATTAGTAAACATAACTACATGAGTTAATCATCATCAAACTAGAGTGGAAGGCCTCTGGGCCAACAGAGATATGTACTGATGAAGTGCTCATAACATTCCACTTACAAATGCCTAGAGAAGTTAATATGGAAAGCTTATTGGTATAAGCGCATCCGCGTACATCAGTTCCGGGTGCTACACGTACAAACTTGACAAAAGAGGAATACTAATGAGAATAGGTCTGCGTGCCACAGGACCTTGATTGACTAAAGAGGCTATTTGGTTAGATAAAACAGTGAGAGCAAGCAGAGAAATGAGGGCCAATGTTTGCGGGGAGATGATCTAAAAATCTAGTTGGTAAAGTTTTTTAACTCTTATTAGAGATATTCCAGGCATTTGGAGTTCAACAAGCGTGATACAACACATGTATCGCGCGAGAGAACAGGTCGGTCAATAGGGCCCAGTCGACCAACGTGCACAACAGGCACAGTGGAAAGAAGGAGTAGATCGATCGACCCATCGATTCGCAACATGAAAATTTGAAGGAGTAGTCGATCGATGACCTACCCGTAACTTGGAAATTTGGAGGAGCAGTCAGTCGACCGGCCGGTCAAGAGCAGTTGTTATAGCACATGACCAATTTGGCCTAGCGGTCGACCATGCGATCGACCGCTACATGGAGCCGGTCGACCGTAATCCTACTCGGCTTCTGATTTGTTATTTTGATCTTTTTTTAGAATTTTTGGTTTTCTTTTTCTATTGGATTTCGCTGGCTATATAAGCAAGGTTTCTGTATCCAAATTGTATGAGAGAATTTGAAAGTTTTAGGGTTAGTTTGCTTGAAAGAATTCTACAACAAATTGCGTAGTTTCTTTACTCTAGATCAGTTGGATCTTCAGATCAATTTGTAACCCTCGTAACTCAGTTGTTTGAATAAGATCTTCTCCTTTCGCCTCGAGAATGTAAGCAAATTGTCGAATCTCGTTAAAACTTGTGTTCTCCTTGGTTATTTGTGTTCGTTCTATATTTGTGTTGGAAATTGATGTAAGGTGTTTGATACTCTGATATTTATCAGAGATTTGGTGATTCCTCTTGAGGCTGAGCGCAACAAGTGGTGGTGCTTCTCCGTGTAGGGCACAACAAATGTCCAGGTTTTCTCTCTTTTTGTCATTTTCTATTTGTTTGCAGGACAGTTAGAGAGTGAGAAATGGGTCATGACATTACCAATTCATCAGTGTGTTTTCAGCCCAAAATAATCTAAAAACACAACGAATTCTAACAATTTGTCAGAACCTGTAATAAAAATTATAAAAAGAGTTGAAAAGTTAAATTTGTGGGAAAAGACTTATTTTATCATCTGCTAAAATAATAAGTTATAGTCGGCCACCATTCTTGTTTTTATGCAAACAAATACAGTTTGTTTTTAGTTAGAAAATATGACATCTGGGCTCCACAATGGTATTCTATTGGAAAGTAATTAGATTACTATGTTGATATTATTTTTTTAAAGCTTTCTACAAGCCAAGCAGCCCCAAATGAGAAATGAGAAAGTGGTTGTATTTTCATTGATCCCTCTTTATTTACTACGATTATAGACTATTGATTTGAGTATGATCACCAGTCTTTACAAAATCAAAATTTCACAAAAGTTTGCATAAACATTCAAACGCGAATTCTAAGCTAACATGAATTGCAAAGACCACAAGTGATGTGAAGAGAACTCACCAGCCGAGCACGGTGAAGGCCACGGGCAGCACGAGGGCCTGGAACCCAATCCCCCAGCTGAGAGTGTGGAAAAGCCGCGTAGTACGCCTTCCATTTCTTGACTCGGTGATGGGCAGCCACGCATCCTGCGGGTCCACCACCGTCCTGTGCCCGACCTCCTCCAGGTACCCCCTCATGCTCACCACCTCCTTCCTCCTCGGGCTCGCCAAGGGCGTCCGGCGCCAGGACCGGCGACTGCATCATTGACGACGAGTGGAGCTGGAAGGAGGTGCCGACAAGGGTGGCATGGCCTTCGGCGTCATCGGAGTAGAACACACTTCTACCACCTCCTCAATATTCTTTCTAAATTGTGTTTGCATGTAATCTCTATAGGTGGGATATGTAGCAATCTTTGTTTCTTGAGGAAAAAAATGGTGAATCAGAAAGTTTGTCCGTGCTTCATTAAAGAACTTTTAATGAAAATATTCAAAATGAACAACAAAAAATGAGACAGTAATTGTTCTGAATAAAAACACAACTGCACACGTAGGTGAAAAAACATGCCACTTAAAAAAACAAAAGCATCAAAAAAAGTCCAAATAGTTCAGCGCCGATCACATGTCATTAGGATTAGAATCACGTCCCTCTCGTAGTTCCGACCGGTGAGCTGTCAGAAGCGTCATCCATACAGAACTGGCCCAATGCCTGAGTCACCACTCTCTTGCCCTACCTAAGATAAGCAAACTCCAATAAGAAATGAAAGCAGACAAATGTGCAGAGTTTGGTAGGAAGAACTGGCCATGTTGTTAAAAATTATATTGTTGTGTTCTCTTATAAAACCCAAAACAAACCGCGACCGAAACATCTCATAGAACCCTATCCCGTTTATCGAGAGCATTGTTTCTCCACGAAGACCAAAAGATCTTAATAGAGGGATGTCAATGCAGGATACTGAAATTCAACTTAGAACCCAAACTATGCCAAACAAAGAACTAAAGGACATGAAAGGAGAAGGTGATCACTAGATTCATCGTCTGTCGTACACAGCGTGCAAACCCCAGGCATGCCATCCCCTTTCTTGAGATTATCCCAGGTGAGGATCGCATCATTTATGACCCCAACCAAAGAAAAGTCCAAACTTTAAAGGGTGCTCTAATACTCCATATCACCTTAGCAAAAAGGCACCAGAGTCCATCATCGTTAAGCATGTAATAAACACTCTTAATCGAAAAAATCAATTTGGAATTCCAATTCCAAATAGGACGATCCCTAACCCCCAAAATCATCAGAAATTAATCCGGAAGAAGCCGCAGAAGCTCCTTTCTTTTGCTCGATAACTCCACCTGATTCATAATCGGCACCTTGATATCCCAACCATACTCTGACTAGTGAGAATAAACAGGTCCAAGCGGGATCTTGAGCCAAATAAAAAAGGTCAAGAAAAAGCCTGTTCAAAGGGATGTTCATATACCATATATCCATTCAGAATCTGGTTCCTCTACCATTATTCATGTCCATCTCAATTCCCAAGAAAAAAAATATCCTTAATGGTCTTCAATCCCTTCCAAAAAGGAGAAGACCACCCATTCATACATCTATCAAACCACCACCCAAAGGTTGAGAGAAACGAACGAAGCCCATTTGCGGTTAGGATCATCAAAAAGCTGTCACCACCTCTTAATTAGCAGAGAAGAGTTGAAGTCAAGTCGCGAAGGTTGATGATAACCCCCCCCCCCCCCCCCCCCCCAACAAATTCTTTACACTTACAAACCCGCCCCCAATTCACAAGGCAAAAACCTTTCCCACCTAAGTTAGTCCCGTTCCAAAGGAATCTTCTTCTTAAAGAATCAATTTCCTTTTCAACCATCTAGGAAGAGAAAAAAGGGAAAGAAAGCATGTGGGAATGGCAGATAAAATCGAGTTGATCAAGGTGATCCCTGCCAAGGGAAAGCAATTTCCCTTTTCATCCTGTCAGTCTCCTCTGGATCTTGTCGATCAGCGGCCTCCAATGAATCTTTTTGAATCTACCAACCGCAAGAGCCAGCCCAAGGTAAGTTAAAGGAGCCACTGAATCGAATAATTGAACTTCAGTGAGATGAGAAACTAGAAACAAGGAAATCTTATGAAAATGGTGGATATTTCTTCACCTTTTTCTAAGGAGGAAATTAAGGTAGTTGTTTGGGGGTAGGGGGCCGACAAAACTTTGGGCGAGCCGGTTTTCCTATTTTCTTCTATAGGCATTTTTGGGAAGTTGTAAAACCCGAAATCATTGGTCTTTTGGGGCACCTTCACAAGGGGACCCTTCAGCTCCATCGTATCATTTACGCACACATGGTTCCCATTCCGAAGAAGGGGAAGGCTAAATTGGTGCGAAACTTCAGACTTATTAGTGTTTTGAATGCTTCCATTAAGATTTTATCTAAGGTGTTGGCTAACCGCCTTGGGAATCTCCTTGGGGACATCATTGATGATCACCTAATTTGGATTCCTGAAAAGAAGAAGCATTTTGGATTTCATCGCCACCGCTCAGGACAATGTCTCAGGTTTTATGTTGAAATTAGATTTTGAAAAGGCTTATGATACAGTTGAATGGGAATGCATCCTAGAGACTCTTTTGGGGGTTTACGCAGTCTTTGATTTCTTGGGTTCACCTTTGGCTGCAATCTGCTAAAGTTTCTGTATTGGTGAATGATGTTCAGGGACCAGATATCTCCTGTAAGAGGGAGCTGCGACAAGGCGACCCTCTTTCTCCTTTGATCTTTTTGCTCGTTGCTAATGGGTTGCATCACATGATCCAAATGCCGCATGGCAAGACTCATTAACGGGTTTGGATATAGAGATGACTCAAATTCCTTTATTAATCTTCATTATGCAGATGATACATTGATCTTTGGGAAGAAAAGTCTTTCACAAGCCATGATCCTTAGGTGCATTCTGTTTTGCTTTGAGAGGTAGTCAGGGCTTGAGACATTTAGCGATCTTGCTAGCTATTTATGCTATGTTACTGGATTCATGCATGCGGAATATTGGGGATGGGGTTGGTGAGGCATGTTGTTTAGGTGTATGGCCGTATGGCGTATCGCACACGCCAACCATCAGGGGCTAGTGCCCATGCGGCATGGGAATTGACTCGGAGCGCCCAAGGGATCAAAAGCTAGATGAGCAATGGAAAACTTTTGAAAATCAGTTGTTGCTCTTAAAAACAGTATGAGGCAAGTCTTGGCTCAGCATAGTATTTTGGAGTAGTCAATGGTTGATAATTAATCAATTAATCAATCGGTGTCATACAGAGAAAGATATATTTATGGCGCGGTTACTGAGAACAAATTAAGTAGCGTGATACAAGCAAGATTAGGGATAGGAAAAGGATGCACCGGATGCAATGCGACGGGGGCAAGAGAATAGCATAAAATGTCCGATAATGCTCCTTTTCTATTAATTCCTGCTCGTGCATCCACAGTGCACCTGAAATCTTGCATCTCACACACCGGTATTCTCTTGGTGCCTAGTGAACCTCTCATCCATTCATTTCGATATTCAAAGAATGAACATAAAATAACCGTATGAATGGCTGGGAAGCGCGCACCTCAGCCTTGAATTTGAAACCTCTCAATACTTCAACATCACGTTTTTTCTGCTTTAGGCTTTGTCTCCTACCGCTAGGGCCCACAAATTCAAATATTTATCAAGATTTTCAGCCCTAAATCCACAAACCAAACAGGCCCTCAGGTTAGATTTAAGCTGTCATAATTCCAAGTCAAGACAAAATTTGCTAAACATAAATCAAGTAGGCTAATCTCACGTTCGGACACAAATTCAATGAATACCAAGTTGAATTGTATTCTACACAAGTCTACCAGACTGAGAATAGAAGTCCTACAACCAACATAAACAGTGATTAATTAGGAACATGTGATACCATAGACCATGAAAATTTATATACACGCGTCTCTGACCATTATCAGGTCAGTCTGCGAGCGAGAATGTGACGGAGTTGGAGAATTATCCAAGCCAAAATGATATTAATTTTTCAATATTCGATCAGATTCAAATACAGATTTGGATATTATATAGGAACTTGTCAAGATCTGTATCTGAATTCACATTCATGTATATACTGTTGGTATCTCTCATACTGATATTGTACCATATCAATCAGACACCGCCTGTTTAGTTAAGGGTGGAAGTGAGGAAGTGAAGAAGTGAGGAAGTGGTAATAGTTCCCTTGGAACTTGGGAATTGGTTAGTAAGTTTTCTGGTATTTGGATGTTTTTGGGAAGTGTGATTTGGAAAATGTTATGCCTTTTCCGGTGTTTGGATGGTAATGTGGAAGTGAAAGTGGAAAAGTTGACTACAAAGTTAACCGCAAAATAATATTAAATTAAAAATTAATTAAGAAAAATAAAAATTAGACTGTAATTAGAATGCAAGTGAGATTTACATGAGCAAAAAATTAACTGTTTTGTGCTACTACTTATTACAAATGAGATTTACATGACCACAAAATTAACTGTAGCACTCTGGAAGTGAGGAAAACGTTGTGTAAAAGAGAAAAGAGAGAAGGAAAAGAACTTTTTCTATTTTCCTTTTCCGGTGTTTGGATGAACAGCGGAAATGAGAAAAGACACTTCCCACTTCCTCACTTCCACCCAATTCCTTGAATCCAAACAGCCCCAATAATGAGACACAACAGTTAAACCAATCGATTCCACGCCCGCACACCATACTTTGAGCCACCATTTTATGGTAGCGGATATTCCTCCCCCAACTCCCCACCCAAAAAAATAAAATATATATTATGAGGGCACCTCACAAGTTTGCTATTATTATTTTTTGACAATTTCACCTTTGATGAAAAATCCAAAATACCCCTTTTTCTACTTCCTCCTCCCCCGCTCCCCCATCACCGGCCTCCCCGCTTCTCTCCTCCCCATTCTCGGCCTCCTTCCTCCTCCACCCGCCCACCTCTCCTTCCCCTCCCTGACCTCCCCCAGCCTGTTCGATCAGTTCTGACCGAACAAATCTAGCCGAACATGCCGTGAGAGGGGAGAGGGGGTGTGTGTGGGTGGGTGTTTTTTTTGGTTGGGGGGGCCCACCCCCCCCCCCCCAACCCCCCGGCGGAAGCGGGAGGCGGCTGGGGAGAAGAGTATTTTTTATTTTTGGTACCTTCATCACATTTGCGCGTGCCTTAATCACTAGGGTGCCTTCATAATATTTTGGGGTGAAAATATCCGCTCCCCCACCTTATGAACCAACGATGAAACATAAGTGGTACTTACTCGAATAAAACACGCACAATTTTGAGCCAAAGCTTACAAAAATTTTAAAGAATTCCTCCAATAAACATGCATCCACTAATACCACCTCATGAGTATCCCACAGCCCAACCTAAAAAAAATATCCCCCTTACCATATAACACATAAAGAGAAATGGGACAGGTTATTATTTACTTGTGCGCTGCTGTTGCTAGCTTCTATGATGATAGTTCGGGTTTGTGCCTTTACCCCCTTCAATTTGTTTCTCCATTGGGTAACTGATATATGTAAAATATCACTCAATCAAAGAAGAGTTACAGACGAAACACACTCCACAAAGTCAATGAAGCAACTCAGCGGAATATCGTTAAATACCACCCGGTAGCTAATAAAACCAAGAGAGAGTATGCTGCAACATATAGTACTTCCTTCAATACCACTTCTTTTTCACAGCCCTACTATATAACTATAACCAACACACAAACAAGCAGAAAATCAACAAATATAGCCAGACCTGGGTCAACATAACAGGTTGTCGTGGCTCACCCCGACCAACAAAAACAGGAGACGAGCAGAAAAAAGAATCTTCTCCCATTGATTTTGCGTGACTATCGTGGCCACGTCCCTGGTTCTGCAAACCCCGGGTTCAGAAATCATTTTTCCAACACATAACATGGAACTGCAACATTCCTGCAAGGCCAGAGACTGCATAATAACCCGATATATCCATGCAATTCAGCAAAGGTATTCACAGTTAGATCGACCAACGCACAAGTGGGAACGAATACAAATCAAGCAAAACATCCCACAAGGCAAGAAACATTGGTACCTACATCCCCTAGTAAATCAACATACAACACACACCAACCAACTCTTATTATTAGCAAAATAAGAATAAGGACACAAATGTTCCCACGCACTCAAAAGAAGCTCAACAGACAACCTACATTATCAAAAATAAAAAGTCCTCAGTGAAAAGATCCTCACGGCAACATTCCAACCCAACTTGCCCCGAATACGGTCCATAGCACAGTGCCCCCTAATCACTCATCACAAAAAAAATAATCAACATTATGGTAACTTTTGAAACCACTAAAATATGCTAGCAAATGTTTTTTAAACCTCCAGAGAACCAAAATTATTGTCTAAATTCTAATTAGCACCATATATATCAACAAGTGTCTTGGAGATGACTGACTGCAGTTGTTGGCATGCAAAATACTCATTAACAGAAAAGCACAAATAAAATAAAGGATGGCAAATCCAAGCCACATCCACTGAATAAAACAGTACGTACATGAGATATGCTAACATATGCTAACACAAGAAAAGAATAGGCAATCTTTTATATTTCTCAACCAAAACAATTAAGGCCCCAGCTAGAACACTGTACAACCACAACACCACCACTTTTATGTCTACCTTCCTAAAATGCACTCATTCTTACATTATATATTTCTTATATTGCTACACATCAACCTCATGTCCTTAACACTATCATTACTGCTATGCTTATTTTTTAATGTCGCTTTTTCAGTGACCAAAACTTCTGCCACAAAGCATTCAACAACATAGCTTTCTTTCAACTTAACATAGCTGACTAGATAAAAAAAAAGATTCATATAACCAACCCAAGTTTGAACTATGGTCTAAAATCTCGGTACTACTATCGGCCAATGGGTTTTAGTACAATATCGGACATTAATATCAACATTAATGACACACACACACACACACACACACACACACGGGTTAAGTGCTCCTAGTAGGTCTCCTTAGATTATAATCTAAGGAGGAAGCCTAAAACTCGTCATGTATTATTCATATGAATGATCCACTCCATATATCATGATTTTCATGTCCTAAACTTCTTATATATAAAAAAAAATCATGCAGTTTGAACATTTTTTTACTCATCGATCAAACAATGTCATTTGTTCTATTGTTGAAAAACCGTTCATTTTGTAACCATTTGATCCATGGGTAAAAAGTATTAAAAGTGTATAATTTTTTATACACAATCATTTTAGGATATGTAGATCAAAATGAATGGAGTGGATCATCCTTAGAGATGCTCCATGGTGGTATTTTAGGCATCCTCCTTAAATTATAATCTAAGGAGACTTACTAGGAGCACTTTTCCTCTCTCTCTCTCTCTCTCTCTCTCTCTCTATATATATATATATATATATATATATATATATATATATATATATATATATATATAGTTTTGTTCAGGTAATATTGTTAATATCGGACATCAATATCAGTTTTAATAGCTAATACTATATAGTTAAACATTGTATCAGGTACCTCAAAACCTAATATGATATTTCTAATATTTGAACCATGGTTTGAACTTTGAAATAAAGGTTTTATTGTTGTTATTATATAAACTTTTCCAAAGTTTATGCGCATCTACAGGTGTAGGATTGCATAAGAAGTTGATCCCTTTGACTGCCAAATCTAGTAGTTATACGAACAAAATTCTCTTCAAGCTGGCAAACATGGTAATAATCCTAGCAAGGTTCTAAATATCAGATATCGAGATCGTATCGGATGGGGGGTTTTCATATCGGATATCGGGGAAGATATCGAGGATACACGCACATAGCGGGCGTTCATATCAGATACTATATATAATAAAATATTAATAACTAAAAGTTGATTTAGTGTCATAGACATCATCTATCTAATAAAAATGATGTAATATGCCTGCAAATACAGTAAAAAATAATGTACATTTGCACGCAATCATACAATAAATAAGTTATTTCATATCGGGCGATATTTCGGGTGATTTATCGGCCGATATTTCAAATATCAGCCTTTTTTTGCTGCAAACAATATGACGTACGATTTTCCCATATCGTATCGGGAGCAGGCTAAAAAGGAGATATCGACCGATATCTCGGCCGACTAGGATGACATTTAAAACAGGGGATCCTAGGTAGCGAGTACGGACAATTACAAATATCTCCAAGTCATTATATAAACAATTCCCACATATCTCATTTACAGTCAATAAAGTTACACATATACATTCCTCCATTTGATTTTACAAAATTTGGATTTGAAAGCTTCTCGTAACATTTTTATTTCTAACTAATCCCTCTTCTAGTCTCATGATTGTTAACAAAATATGCAAATAACATAATCATGGAACCACATCTTCCTGTGCCTAATAATTTCATCTATAACCATATAACTTAATTTAAACGGTAATAATTGGAAGGAAACCAGACATTGTGCTCAAGTGAAGTACTGAAGTTTAAAGCCGACTAATTTGATAGGGAGCGATATATCAATCTGACCTAAGAATTCAACTGCAAACCCACATATGAACAGAGCATCCGTGTCATTACAGGAAATTAGATTAAATACCATAGAAACATCTGGTCAATGAAGATCAAATTTTAAGGACGATACTATCCATTGAACTAACTGTCATTGGGCCAAAAACCTGCCTTGAACATGATGCCAAGTGAGTTTCACTATCCTTTGAACTAATTGTCATTGGGCCAAAAACCTACCTTGAACATGATGCCAAGTGAGTTTCTGCAATGCTTACAACATAGATTCAATTTTCCCTGAGAATCAGATTTTAGTTTTAGTTGTTTGAGAAAGACTATATTTAGACTAAGCTGGTATTTATTATATTAGAATTATCACATAAATCAACAGTCAACATATGCAAAGGAAACACTATATAAGAAGCAAGGGTTGTTAGATATATATCCCCCAAATCTATCATATTTAGAAAAATACTTGTAATAGTCAGTTTCCGACCTCCTCGAGATCATGACAAGTGTTCAACCAGCCTCAAACAAGCGAATGACATGTGGCCACTTCCAGAACCTCTGAGGGCCTGTTTGGTTAAGGGTGGAAGTGAGGAAGTGAGGAATTGAGGAAGTGATAATAATTCCCTTTGGAACTTGAGAATTGGTTAGTAAATTTTCTAGTGTTTGGATGTTGTTAGGAAGTGTGATTTAGAAAATGTTTTGTCTTTTCCGGTGTTTGGATGGTAATGTGAAAGTGGAAGTGGAAAAGTTGACTACAAAGTTGACCCTAAAATAATATTAAAATAAAAATTAATTAAGAAAAATAAAAAATGGACTGTAATTAGAATGCAAGTGAGATTTACATGATCAAAAAATTAACTGTTTTATGCTACAACTTATTACAAATGAGATTTACATGACCACAAAATTAACTGTAGCACTCTGGAAGTGAGGAAATGATTGTGTAAAAGAGAAAAGAGAGAAGGAAAGGGATTTTCATATTTTTCTTTTTCGGTGTTTGGATAGATAGGGAAATGAGCAATTATACTTCCCTATTTCCTTACTTCCGCCCGCCTTCTTGCAACCAAACAGCCCCTGAATAGGAGTCCTCATCCAATTCTAACTCTGAGCAGTATGGGTAGCTAGAAGAAAGAGATAAAGTTGATTACTAGTATCCCTATATCTAAAACCAAATCTCCATTTAAACTCGATAGTTACAGCTTGGGAACGAATCGACCATATCTACAGCTGGACGCAGACTACCAGATAAAGATAAACACCCGTTCAACTAATTCAAATCAAGATGTTTGGCTCTAACCGCCCCTGAGATAAGCGGATTAGTGTTTAAACAGAGCTGGACTCTGCAGCCTTATCTAACAGATAGTACCTGTATAAATAACATGCCCCCTCCAACGTGAAGGGGAAAATCAATTCAACCTAAAAACGCTAGTGCGTAAGATTGGAATAATAACCATTATAATTTTTCCTGAATTATAGTGAGACCCCCTCTCTCTGTGTGGTTTCTCCTTCTTTGAGTTTTTCACGTAAATCTCATTGTTTGCTCTGATTTGATTTCTCTAATTTCTTCATTAATTCTCCACATTTTGCTGCGTGGATAAATTCCATAAGAATTAACCACCACAATACTTCTCAAATCATTGTTAGTTTGTTATTACTAATTTACACTCCAAAACTTAGGGTCTTAGAAATTTACCCCTATTAGATTTTGGACAGAACAAGGATTAAATACATGTTATGCCCTTCTACCCTTATCTTCTTCTGTCCTAACCTAACCCTAGATCCCCCAAATCAAAATTCTCCTTCTCACCTCTTTTATATTCTTCTTCCTTTTCTTCTCTCGATTGACTCTCAATCTCCCCCCTTACCCCTAAAATTCTCACCACCCTCATCCTCCACCTCTTAGGCCCAATTGTGCATTAAAAAATTGTGCCTTTTAATGCAGGGGTGGAGGGACTGGACATTGGAGAGGGCTAGAAGTGGCGGGGTAAGGTATCTGGTTGGGTTGGGTTATGGTTAAAGCTAGGAAAATGTTAAGGTTAGGAGTTAGGTTACGGTTAGATTAAGAGAGTTAGAGGGTAAATTAAAAATATTAGGCACTCAAAAAATATAAGTGAATATTATTCTTTTTTACTTTTAATGGTCATTCCTATATATACCCCCAAATCTTTCGTATTCTGAAATTACCCTCCAAATCTTCATATTTCTAAAATTACCCTCCAAATTCTTTAATTTGATCAAAATTGCCCCTACTGTCAGTTAAAAAGCATCAAAAAGGAATATTTCGTTAAATTTTTGTGAAATTACTTTAATACCCCACATTCAGTTAATACCATTATAATTAAATCTAATTTAAATTTAATTAAACTTAAATTAAATCTAATTGATCAACTTAATCAACTCCACGCAGGCCGAGGGGGGCACTCAGCTCGCGGGAGGAGGGCGATGCAGAGGAGGGGAGGGAGAGAGGATGCAGGAAGAGAGAGAAAGTATAATATTGGGGGTAAATTTGATTAAAATTTTGAGGGTAAAATAGTAATTGTGTTTTAAAACTGTTAAAAAGATAACATGGGGGTAAATTTGATCAATTTAAAGAATTAGGGGGGTAATTTCAGAAGTACGATAGATTTTTTGGGGGGAGGTAATTTCAGAAATACGAAAGATTTAAGGCGTATATATAGGAATAACCCTACTTATAAACAAAAAGTGATGGGGTAAATTTTCTAAGATCCATAACATAAAAGGTAAGTTTTAGCAATAATCAATTATTTGGTGATAATTTTCTAAATGGAAAGATTTGGCTTGTATACATATAAAACCAAGAAAATAAACACAAGCAAAAAGGGTCCATTAACTTGAAAGGTCAAAACAATTCCAAGGAATTCACACTTTAACATGAAACTCCTTGATGAGTAGTATTGCATTACCAAAATGAATCATGAACTCTACTATCCAAGAATGGCATTTTAAGAGGAAAAAAGCTTATAACACAAAACCTAGTTCTCCATTGTGTTTTGAGTGATATATCTTGTTCCCCACAGTTTCTGTTTTTAAATTAGAGCAGTGTGACTGGTATTTTAAACAATAACTAATTCCAAAGAATTCAACCATAACATGAAACTTCTTGGCAAATTAATGAGTCAGGTTGCCAAAAGGAATCGTAATTTTCTACTACGGATTTCCCATAATGTGATAATTTTCATGTAAATAAGTAAAGAATGGTTTTAAATCTTGTTAGAATCTATCATGTCTTGATCTAGATCTCCATTCAAAAGAACATTTTACAAATAGCTTCCTGTGTAACACTGCCGTCATCATGCAAATTCCTTCTACCCTCATGCTCGGTCTCCTCCTTAGCTATCTCTCCAAGCCCCACAAAAGGTTCTACAAATAGCTTCCTGTGTAACACTGCCGTCGTCATGCAGATTCCGTCCACCCTCATACTCGGTCTCCTCCTTAGCTATCTCTCCAAGCCCCGCAAAAGGTTTCCAGATTCGATCACTGTATCCTCTAAATACTTTTTCTACTTCATCTAATATTTACATTTCCACCTGTCAGGATTTACAATCAGTTACCTATTGCTCTAACCTCTTCATCTGCCTAAAGGCATGAAGCCGTCACGGACAAAAATCACCAACATAACAAATTTTCTTACATTAGCAATGTCTATAAACTACATCACAACACAACCATGACTCTCTAAACGTTAAATATACTCAATTACTTGTCCTAAGATACCGCTGTAATTATTTATATAGTAGAAGAAAGCCAGTATTTATTACATTGCTATACCTCTAACATGGATTTCAAATAGAGTATGTTTGCTTTCATTTAGGGGCTGTTTGGTTACATGAAAAGCAAAACAAACATTGTTCACGTATCCACATCAGTTTTTTCACAAACAACCGTTTGGTTGTGCAAAAAAAAAAATTGAAATCGCGTGTGGGCTCCGCAAACAGTGCGGACTGTACACGTTTTTTTAGAGAGAAAAGTTTCGCTCGTCTCAGGCTCCGAATCTTGACAGGAAACACTGTTCATTGTCAGAGTGAACAGTGTTTCGAAATGAAAAGACACAGAACACTCTTCTTTCCATCTTCAAAAAAACATTCGGGCCAAACAACCCCTTCTGGTCTGTTTGGTTACAATGCATTGTGGAACAAAATGAAAATAGTGGGCCTCATTATGTCAGTTTTCTCCTTTCTTTTCTTTCTTGTGTTTGGGTGAAGTTAAAAAAGTCATGGTCCCACCAACAAAAGAGGAAAGGAAGCCCTTGCCACCTCAACTTTTCTTTCCCAGATTGTGAAATCCAATTCCACTCAAATTTGCCCGAATTAGATGGATATGAAGCATTGAGGGCCCCACTTGTACTTGGGGCCAATTCCAACAAAGAATTCAAAGCAAATTTTTTGTGTTGGCATCCAAACAGGCCCTTATTGTAAACTGATAGTGGCGTGCCCTTGCAGACTTGCAGCGTCGAGATAAAGCTTTCCGTAGTTAGGCAGGAGGCGAAAGTTCAAACTCCACTCAGACAATTGCAATACCTCTAACATGATTTTCAAATAGGAAAATGTCTTCATTTAGGGACTGTTTGGCCTGAATTTTTTTTGTAAAAATGAAATGAACAATGTTCCGTGCATTTTCATTTCAAAACACTCTTTACTCTGACAGTGAACAGTGTTTCCTGTCATGTTTCGGAGTTTAGGGCGAGTGAAACCTCTCTCTAAAAAGCGTATAAGGTCAGCACTGTTTGCGGGGACCATACGTGATTTCAATTTTTTTTGCACAACCAAACGGTTGCTTGTGAAAAAACTGAGGTGGACACGTGAATATTGTTTCCTGTTTTGCTTTTCGTGCAACCAAACAATCCCTAATTGTAAACTAATAGAGGTGTGCCCTTGTAGTGGAGATAAATCTTTTTGCAGTTAGGCAAGAAATAAAATTTCAAACTCTAAACTCCCTCCATTTTTTCGAAAGTGATAACAAGTCTCAATTGAAAAGAGAAAGAAAAAGAACTATTCCCATTCTAAACCAAAGCCAAGATGTTAAATATTTAATGTATTAGGGTGACTTAGGATCATATTAGAAAGTACAACATAATTTTTTGGCTAAGTTAATCATGATGCACACACAATGAAAAAAAAAAAAACAAACCCACCACACACACAAAAAAAAAAACTTGCACCTATTCATGGTTATCCAAACAATCCTGTTAGAATATGTACTGTTAGGTAATTCCATTGTATTCTGCAGTGGACCAAGCTCTAATACACAGAGTTGGACAGAGCCTTATAGAAGTTCATCTACTCAAACTTTATCCCAAACTAATAAATAGGAACTTTTGAGCTTTTAACATTATATCAACGGATGTTTTTGGCTTGAGAGACACACTCATTCCATAAAAAAATAGACCTTAAACTGACTTCTAATCTAAACTTGGTCTCCTAAGTGCTTACCCCTTGCTATTTCCATACCATGGTGTCAGAAAATTTTCAGTTCTACTCTAGTGTTCAGTTCAGATTTCATGTTTGATCAACTCATATAGATACCCTAGAAAATTGTAAAGATTAGCAGATTCATCAAAGGAGCACTTTGCAGATGGATCTTCCAACTCCCAAAGCTAAACTATTTCAAACACAATGTGTCAAATGACAACCATATCTCACATCAGCACATAATTTACTTCTTGCCTCTAACCATTTCTTGAAGCCTTTTTTCATGCCAAATTTCAATCTTCTGCCCGGTTTGGGATCACACCTAACATGGTTGGTGATTTAATACCAGACGAAACTATAGGCTTAAATTATACTACAGCTTTTTCAAAAAGAAACATATTAAAGAATTATGCAAAACAATCCTACAAATACACAAATGCATTTCCAAAATCTCACACAAAACAGGATTCTTTCCTCCATACTCTTGTTAAATTTACAGAAGAATCTACAATCGTAGGGGATAGAGTGTCAATGATAATGCAAGTGAGAGAGTAAATAGGTTAATATGATGACATGTCACTATATTACATACAATTAGATATTATACATGAGTGCGAATAAAAAAAGTGTGTAGAACAGAACAGTTAACAAATATTTACACATGTTACCAAGTACTAGTATATCGTTGATGTCGGTGAGAAACCGACCGATCAGTCAGTAAGAGGAGGAGGAGGCAGGAGAGGTAGGAGGAGGAGGAGGAGGAAGTTGGGGGAGTTGAGAGAGGAAGAAGAAGGAGAAGACGGACAGACAGACAAATTTTCTATATGTGTCATGGGAGAAAACCTCCCTTCAGTCGGTTTTGAAAATTCTCAAAGATAAAGGAACCCGCTAGAATTTTACTACTATCACATACAAAGGCTAAACAGACAGATCAACTAACCAATTCCTTCTCCTTTCTCCTTTCACAAAATGGGGAACATGTTGCCACTATCATCATCATCCTTCCCGTCTAAAAAGTTGAAGCGCACATCCCCTTTGCTCCAGAAACTCGGGCTCACATAACACTTCATCTCATGGAACAGATTCAGATTGTCCACCAGCTTATGGAAGACGTTGCATCCACAACACTATCCCCCAAATTAATGTCCGTTTCATTTTAAATCCCTAAAGATAAAATTTTTTATAAAAGAAAATGACAAAGATGATTTTTTTCCTTCTCGTACCTGAACGAATACAGTGCCATCGGTGTACGCATGAGGATTGATTGCTCGAGTGGTGCGCTGGCCGCAGACGTTGCACGTGAAAGCCACGCGCATCCGGCGGCGAGGGGACTTCGTGAAGAGAGACCAAGGGAAGGTCGAGACGGGCCGATCGCTGGAATCGGACCCGGGTTCGGGCGCGGGTGGGCCCTCCATGCCCGAACCGGTGGTCCAGCCTCGCCCGACGGCCGCTCTCAAGACCAAGCCCATCGCCGAATCCTAAACACCACAAAAGAAAGAGCAATAAGTTTCCGCAATTACAAAATAAGGACAAGAATTAGGGCAGGGGGAGCCAGTACGTTGGAGAGAGGGGGAAGGGAATTAGGGTTGAGGAAGGCGACGAGCTGGGCGTTGTCGGAGTCGGATCCGAGATCAGGCTCGTTCTCCTTATCTGTAAGAAAGAAGACAATTAAGGGGAATTAGGGTTTTGTTTATTTGTTAAAAAAAAAAAATAGAAGGAGAAGAAAAAGGAGATAATTTTTGAGGAGATTGGGAGGTTGAGAGGGCGCTTAGAGATGAAGGATTGTTTAGAGAGAAGATGTAGAGGGAAGAGTAAGAGGGAGAGGGTATCACTAAAGAAATCGCGAGCGGATCCATGGCGATAGGTGGAGGAGCGACGAGAAGAAGACTTCGGAGGTCTGCGTTGAGAGAGAGAGAGAGAGAGGAAAGACTTCGGCTCTTGAAGGAGAAGAAAAAAATATCAAAGGGAATGAGGGGGAAATGAACAAGGCCCCGTAAATACATGGGCCAGTTCTGGGCGCTTTTGTTTCACTGTAAAAGTTAAAAGCAAAATATGAACACTAGGGGTGGCCACCGGGGCGGGTCGACGCCGTACTGTGCGACTCGTCGGAGTCGCACAGACGGGTTGACGGGTCAACCCGTACCCGCCCCGTTAAGGGGCGGGTCCAAACGGGTTGACCCGTCCCGTGGTCACGGGACGAATCCGATTCGTCCCGTGACGAATCACGGGACGAGTCGGGTCGGGGAAAATTTCCCCGACCCCCCCTTCTTATTATTATTATTTTTTTAGTCCAATAATTTTTTAAGAACGTTAGAGGGGAAAATATTCTGCGCCCCCTATATTAAAATTTTTTTGTTTTAAACCCTCAACGGCTCAAAAATGAGCCGTTGGCCCATTAAAAAAATAAAAAAAATAAAAACCCTAACCTCTAATCCTCTATAAATACCCTCTGCCCTCATTCATTTTCATCTCACATTCTCACTTCATCTCAACTCTCTCTCTTCTATTTTCATCCTCTAATTCACTCTTATTCTCTTACAATTACAAATCTCTACCAACTTTCAATCTAGTCTAATGGAGCCCAACTGGAGTACTGGCGGTTCCTCATCCGAAGCCGGTGGTAGCTCTTCATCAACACACAATCCGTCAGCTGCCACACCTTACACCGATGTTGGCGGTAGCTCATCGTCAGTATATACCGTTTACCCACCATACAGCTATGCTCCACCAATATCCGCATTTGCTCCCTATCACAGTTCGTCAAGCTATGCATTTGACTGCAGTGGTTTTGCACCATATACACATGCTGCATATGCCAGTGATAGTGGTACAGGTCGGCATTCTATTTCCTTCCCTCCTCAATATGCCTCATATTCTCAACTTTTAATGTCAACATCACCAATGCACGCACAATTTCTTGCTCCTTTTTACTGAAACACAAGAACAACACGATACACAACCAACACAGCATGACACTATAGTTCCAGAAACACAACAACTTGAACCAACTAGCACAAGCACAAGCACAACCACTAAAGAAAGAGCCAAAACTTCTGCAGTGTGGAACCATTTTGTCTTAAAAATTGTTGAAGGTAGAAGAAAGGTAGAATGTAAGTACTGTCATCAACTATTTGATCATAAAGAAGGATACGGTACAGGTGTTCTTAATAAACACTATGAAAAAAAGCATGCTAAAAGTCACGGTTTACCACCACAACAAGCACAAATATTAGCTGATTCAGGCACACTCTCTACTTGGAGATATAAGCCTGAAATAAATAAACATAAGTTAGCTGAATTTATTGTTCGAGCAGAACTTCCATTTTCTTTTACTGAATCAGATGCATTAGTTGATTATCTTAAATCTGTTTTTGCTCCTGATTATAAGAGAATTAGCAGACAAACTATAACTAGAGAAATTGAAGATTTATTTGTAAATAGAAAAAATATTTTGAAGGCTCTTTTTACTAGTGATGCTAGAAAAATTTCATTAACTTCCGATATATGGGAAGCTCTTAATCTTATTCATTATTTATGCGTTACTGCTCACTTTATTGATGAAAATTGGATTTTACAAAAACGTATTTTATCATTTTCTAAATTTTCTGAGAAACATTCTGCTACAAATGTAGCAAATTCAATTTTTCTTACTTGTAGAAATTATGGTATAGAAAATAAAATATTTTCTATTTCTTTTGATAATACAAGTGAAAATACTGCTTCAATAAGACAATTGAAAACGATATTAGATCCAATTTTAAATGGTAAACTTTTTCATGTTAAATGTGTTTGTCATATATTGAATTTATGTGTACAAGATGGTCTAAAACTCTTAGACAAATATATTTATAAAGTTAAAGAAATTATTTTACATATAAAACACAGTGGACCTAGGAGACAATCTTTTAAAGGTTACTGCCGACAATGTGGACTAAAGGAAAAACTGCTCCAAGCAGATGTGAAAACTCGTTGGAATTCAAGCTACTATATGATTAAAGATTGCATTCCTTTTAAACAAGCAATTCAATTTTTTACAATAAATGAATGTTCATCTCTTTATATTAGTGATGAAGAGTGGAAATTATATGAAAATTTTTGTACTTTTCTAGAAAAATTTGACACTGCCACAAAAGCACTTTCTGGTACGTATTATCCCACATGTAACTTAGTTTTTTATAATCTTAATGAAATTGCTCAAGTATTTGCTGCATATAGAGATGATGATAGTCTTGAAGAGGCTATACATGATATGGAAGAAAAATTTCGAAAATATTTTGAAAATATGCCTTTTTTATTTTACTTAGCTGCAATTATGGATCCTAGAATTAAAATAGATAATTTAAAACTTTTATTATCTAATTTCATTTTATGTTTAAATTATGAACAAGATGTAGATAAATTACTTTTAGAAATTAGATCTCTTTTAGAAGAAATGTACTCATTGTACAGAGATGAGTTATTTCCACCTTCTTCTTCTGAATTTAGGGCACCTATACCATCACAAACTTCTTCTAGTAGTCTAGGTAAAAGATTATCTAATTTTAAAAGTATACTTTCCTCTAATACTAGAAAGAAACACTCTTCAGGAGCAGGTTCATTTGATGAACTTAATTTATATTTGAACACAATGCCTGCTGAAATAAATGAAAATGATGATGAACCATGGGAAACATTTGATGTTTTGTCGTGGTGGAAAGAACAGAGAAAACAATTTCCTGTTCTTTCTACCATGGCCCGAGATATACTAACACCTCCGGCCTCTACAGTAGCGTCCGAGAGCGCGTTTTCTGCAGGTGGTAGAGTTTTGACACCCTGGAGGAGCAGGCTGACGCCGAAACACTTGGAGATGACGGTTTGCTTAAAGGACTGGTTCGATGCAGAAAGACGCACACAAGGAAAAGCTATTCTGGATGAAGAATTTGAACAAGACGAGGATGACGAATAGAGAACCACCAGAGTTTTTTATATACATTGTATGAGATGAGCACCAGAGTTTTGTTATGTATACGAGATGGGTTTTATGTACATTGTATATGTGATGAGCAATGTATATGATTTTTTCATATTAATAAAATAATTTGCCTTACAAAAAAACTTGTAATTAGTGAAAATCAATTCTATTTTTTTTTATAATTTTAGAAAATTTTTAAAATTTTTCCCCTATTTTTTCCTATTTTTTCCTATTTTCTTTTTAACTTTAAATTTTAAAATTTATGAATTATCGAATTAAAAAAAAAAATAGGCGAGACGGGTCCAACCCGTCTCGCCGAATCCGGTAACGAATCGGGTCAGGAGACCCGATTCGTTACCCGGCATTTCAACCCGTCCCGTTTAACCCATGACAAGACGGGTCCAACCCGTCTCGTCCGGGATTCGTTTGTCAGACGGGACGAATCAACCCGATTCGTCCCGTTGGCCACCCCTAATGAACACATTAGATTGATGTCCCATTTTGTTTCCATGCACCCAAACTGAAAAGAAACCGAATGGTCTGTGGGCCCCACCAGATAATTTTCTCCCCTCTGTTTATTGGGGCATCGGCACGATTCCATCGTGCGAATAGCACAGATGTGTCCTCGATTAACTTTGGGGGAAAGCAGCGCACTACCGCGGGTCCCGTGGCGTAATTAATTATCTTTCCCCATCACCGACCGATTTCACCGCATCAAGGTCCAGCACGCAACCGGGGTCCGGCGCAGATGTCGTATTCTTTTTGTCACCGGGACCCAGCTCCGAAAAGAATATTCCACGCGGCAACAATCTGGCCAATCTCGAGAGTTTACCTTTCCCTCGTGGGTCATGCCTCAATAATTCTGCAAGATAATTAATTCCGTATCCCCTCCTACCCACCGGCAATACCCCGTCGTCCCCTCTCTCCAACCCGACCAGACCAGTAGGTAGCCGGCTATTCCCGGTCAAGTCAAATGTAGAACCCGAATCAGTTTCCTCGAATCCTTCTGGTCTCTCATATTTTTGACCCAAAATTTTCCAATTCAATAATCAGACTCGTTGAAGGCGGCTGCTCTGCCCCTTTAAAAATCTCCCTTCAACCCTTCTTCTTTTCTGCTTCAGAGCTAGCTAACTGCTAAAGCTAACAGTAATAACTCAACCGAAATCCAAATGGCGTCACTCATCGATCCCCGCAGCGGTTTCTGCTCCTCGACCTCCATCTTCCACAGCAAGCGCAAGCCCATCCCCCTCCCCACCGACCCATTCCTCGACGTCGCCACCTTCATCTCCTCTCGCCGCCACGCTGGCAAGATCGCCCTCGTCGACGCCTCCACCGGCCGCCAGGTCACCTTCCCTGAGCTCTACCGGTCCGTGGCCTCCGTGGCCTCCTACCTCTCCTCCCTCCTCGGCGTCCGCAAGGGCCACGTCGTCCTCCTCCTCTCCCCCAACTCCATCTACTTCCCCATCGTCTCCCTAGCCGTCATGTCCCTCGGCGCCGTCCTCACCACCACCAACCCCCTCAACACCCCTCTTGAGATCGCCAAGCAGGTCGCCGACTCCACCCCCGTCCTCGCCTTCGCCACTCGATCTCTCATCCCCAAACTCAGCAGCATCCAGAATCTCCCCATCGTCCTCCTCGAACAAAAACAGATCGCCGGCGACGATCCGAGAGTCGTCACAACCATCGAACAAATGATCGCCGCCGAGCCCGACCAACACCGAGTCAAGGAGCGAGTTAGCCAAGACGACACCGCGACTCTTCTCTACTCGTCGGGGACCACCGGCACCAGCAAGGGCGTGGTCTCCACCCACCGGAACCTGATCTCGATGGTCCAGATCATCCTGAACCGGTTCCAGCTGGAGGAAGGCGCCGGCGAGCCAGAGACCTTCATCTGCACCGTCCCCATGTTCCACGTGTACGGCCTGGCCGCGTTCGCCACCGGCCTGCTCGGATCTGGATCCACAATCGTGATCCTGTCCAAATTCGAGATGGGGGATCTGCTGGGTGCGATCAGGACTTACAAGGCGACTTATTTACCGCTGGTGCCACCGATTTTAGTGGCGATGGTGAACCAGAGCAAACCGCTGCCGTTAGGGCCGTTACGGCGCGTTCTCTCCGGCGGTGCGCCGTTAAGCAAAGAGGTGATCGAGGGGTTCAGAGAGAAGTACCCGAACGTAGAAATACTGCAAGGATACGGGTTGACCGAGAGCACGGGGATCGGGGCGTCGACGGACTCGGCGGAGGAAAGCAAGAAGTACGGGACGGCAGGGATGCTGTCGCCTAACACGGAGGCGAGGATCGTGGACCCGGAGACGGGCTCGTCGCTGGCCGTGAACAAGACCGGGGAGCTGTGGATGCGGGGGCCGTACGTGATGAAAGGGTATTTCAAGAATCAGGCGGCGACGAAGTCGACGCTGGACGAAGAGGGGTGGCTGAGGACTGGGGATCTTTGTTACATCGATGAAGATGGGTACTTGTTTGTGGTGGACAGGCTCAAGGAACTGATCAAATATAAAGGATATCAGGTTCAATTCATTTTTGTCTAAAATTGTGTCTTTAATTCAGTAGAAACAGAGTGAAAATTTATTTGGATGTGAAATTATGTTTTTTTTCCCCAGGTTGCGCCGGCCGAGTTGGAGGCGTTGCTGCTGACTCACCCTGCGATCGCCGACGCTGCTGTTATCCCGTAATTTACATGATCTCTTTCTTTTTAATTAAGACAAGCTATATATATTTTAGGAAAATTTATGCTTAGATTGAATGTGCAGGTTTCCAGACAAGGCGGTGGGTCAGTTTCCGATGGCGTACGTAGTAAGGAAGAGCGGGAGTGAGCTGAAGGGAGATGAGGTGATGGAGTTCGTCGGAAAGCAGGTGGCGCCGTACAAGAGGATACGGAGAGTGGCATTTGTGTCGGCGATTCCGAAGAATGCGTCGGGAAAGATACTGAGGAAGGATCTAATCAAACTTGCTACTTCCGCCTCCAAGATTTGAGTTTTTATTTTTAATGTTCTGGGTCACATTTTGCTTTTGTTAGAGAAAAGGTTGAAGCAGTGCGTGGGTGGTGCTGGGTTGGCGCCTTGGCGGAGTGAAGTTGGTTTTTTTAATGGGGGCACAATTGTAGTGGGATCAATAATCAGTGGATGTATGACTATTTGGTGTGCTTGGTATATAGAACCTTTGAGAGTGAACTAATAAAAGGTATCAATTTCACCATGTTTAGTTGGACCTCATGTTCTGTTTAAAAAATAGTTTATTTTTGTATTTTTCACAGACAAAATTGTGCAACATTGGCCGCGGAGAAAAATCTTGTTGGGGAATATTTTGTTTTGTGGATTGTAGTCTTTTCTTTTTCCACCTCCATTTCATTTATGGTCCAGTTTCCCTCCATCTTCTCTTTTTTCCTATTAGATAATAACCACTCATGTAACTATTGTTTGCGACAAAGCAAATGAAGTTGGCGGATGATGATGTTTCTTTTATCTTAATTGTTAACTACTTAACATTGATTTGCGATTCGTATTGTATTCAAAACTGAGTGTTTGTTTTTTTGAGCTGTGGTTAGTTGATGGAGATAATCACTATCCAGCTAGCAATTGGAAGATGTATCTGCGTTGGAGAAGAAAAGCTCAAGATTTGATTTGTGTAGGAGTAGCATTTGATTAGGAGTAGGAGTCATTTTTTATTAGAATTAGGGGTAGTTTTTTTTTTTTCTTATATTGGTTTTCTTTTTACAATTTTTTAGGAGTTTTTTATGATTAGGTGTATTTAATTTTGGATAATTAGAATTTCTTGATTATTAAGTTTTGTTTAGTTTTTAAATTTGTGATAAATGCCTATCTATAAATAAGCATATTTGTTTTCATTGTAAAAAAAGGCTTGTTTTATGAAATACAGATTATTACACTTCCTCTCTAGTTACTCTCTTTCTCTCTCTGTAAAGTCTCCTTTATTTCTCTCTAAACTCTCTCCTTTTTTCATTTCACTCTCTAAGTTTGTCTTTTTTTTTCTCTCTAAACCGTCTCTTCTTCTCTTTTCTCTTCTCTCGTTCTACGGGGCTGTTTGGTTAGGGGTGGAAGTGATGAAGTGAGAAAATGAGGAAGTAGTAATAGTTTCATTTGGAAACTCGAGAATTGGTTAGTAAGTTTTTCAGTGTTTGAATGTTATTGGGAAGTGTGGTTTGAAAAATATTATGTCTTTTCTCGTGTTTGGATGGTAATGTGAAAGTGGAATTAGAAAAATTGACCACAAAGTTGACTGTAAAATAATATTAAAATAAAAATTAATTAAGAAAGATAAAAATTGGACTGTAATTAGAATACAAGTGAGATTTACATAATAAAAAAATTAACTGTTTTGAGCTATAACTTATTACAAGTGAGATTTACATGACCACAAAATTAACTGTAGCACCCTAGAAGTGAGAAAATGGTTGTGTAAAAGGGAAGAGAGAGAAAGAAAAGATGTTTTCTCATTTTTCTTTTCAGTGTTTGGATAGATAGAAAAGTGAGAAATGACACTTCTCTATATCCTTACTTTCGCTCACTTCCTGAAAAACAAACAGCCCAATATCAGAGCTCGTTCGTTTCCTCTGCATGTCATCTAAATATTTTTTCCCTATGTCCTTTATCTTTCTCGTGTTTTTTCTCACGCTCTCTCTTATCTCTCTTTCTCCCAGCTCTCTTGCCTTCCCTCTTTTTCTTTCCCTCTCATTAATTGTCATCTTCAGCCCCAATTCCAATCTCTCTAAAAATAATTCAAATTCTTCTTCACAAAAATCCCAATATCTTAAAATTAGATTTTTCCTCTTCTTTCTGTTCCCAAAATTCTTGTAGTATTCCTTAGAAAAAAAGTTAATGTTCACGCAATTCCCCGATAATCATCCAAAGTTGAAAAACTACACTATTCATCTTTCTTCTTCCGCTTTCTTTCTTCCAAAAAAAATCCATCCCTCTTCTTCTTCTTTTTCCTCTATCTCCTCTCCACTAAACCCTAATCCCCCTTCCTCCTCTCTCGACTGCAACCCCAAGCCGCCAACACTTACTCCACCAACTCGTCACCAAATCTGAGTTCAAATCGAACTCCCTGTAGCAACCTGAACCCTTTAGATCGATCTCGAGATCAGATCTGGACAGAACACCTCCATCTTCTCCCTCTTCATTTTCTTCCTCTTCCTCTTCTCCTCTCTTTTAGCTTTGCCTCACCCCAACCTCATCACCAACTAGAATCTGACAACATACTAGCGATTCCCTCCTTTCTGCCTCTTCCTGATCTCAATGTCGCCACCAACCCCCGATTTTCCTATCCTCTACAAGCATCTGCAAAATCTGGGTCCAATCAGGTTCAGAATTTAACCCAGTTTGGCTGTCATTAAACTTGGACCCCCACTGCAGCAAATCTGACCCGTTATCAGTTTCAAACCCATTAGCAGTCAAGTTTGATTTTACGGTCATTTCCGCCATTCGGAGTCTGATTCGAACCATTTTTTAAGCGTTGGATTCGTGAAAAACACTCCTTCGCATCTCAATGTCTTCACGAGTAATTCTGACATGGTTAATGAGATGTTTAATAATATTCTTATGGAGCTAGAGCCTGAAGCAGTGCTTACTCTGATGCCACTATCGTCCACATTGGACAATTCTTTACCTAATAAGTCATCATCAATTCATCGACATTACAAGATGAGTATGATCCCTGTAATACCCCATTTCAGGAATACATACCCAAATACATGTTCTAATTTTTTGCTCGTATTTTCCCTATTTTCCGTATTTATTTTTCTTATTATTATTATTATTATTATTATTATTATTATTATTATTATTTGATATCGGAACGATGTTCGTGGACCCAGAGCTAGTTTGCGTCCGAACCCAGGACCCGATCTCTTTCATTCAGTGATTTTAATTGATTTGACCTTCATGGTAGTTGGATTTGGCTTGTTTTCAGTTTTAAATGTTATTTTTCAATATTTGAGATTTTTTTACAATTTTCTAAAATTTATCTGAATTATTTTATAGAATTTTTTAAATTCAATATCGACCGGTTTCGCTGATCGATTCTAAGATTTTTAATTTGTTATCAGGATTAAATTTTTTTAATTCACATTGTTCGTTAGTATTATATTTTCTATTTTAGAAAATGTTTTAAGATTTTTCTGAATTAGTCAAATCTGACTGATTAAAATATTATTTTATTATTATTATTTTCTTTCTTTTCTCGCTTTTCCTTTCTCCTCACTTTTCTATTCTTAATTTCCCAGCTTTCTTAATTTTCTTATTTTCTTCTTATTTTCCCCCACTTCCTTTTTCTTTTTTCTTTTTACCTTTCTTTTTCTTTTTTTCCCCCTTTCTTTCTCCCCGGTCTGAGCCCATGCCACGCGCCTCGGGCTGAGCACCTGTTCTTCCTCCCCTTTCCCTCTCTCTTCTCTCATTCTTTCCCTCTTTTTCTCTTTCCACAGTCTCTCTCCTCACAACTCTCCCCTGCTCTTCTTCTCCGGTGGAGGCCAGCGCCGCCGCTAGCTCCAGCGACCTCCTCTGTCTCCCTCACAGGCCAGTAAAGCCCACCACCTCTCCAACCTCTCTCTCTCTTTCTCCCTCTCCTACTCACATACACCGACCCCCTTCTTCTCCGACGAGACCCGGTCGGTGCCGCCTTCTCGCCGGCCAACTTCACCTCCTCGACGGCATTGCCGAGCCCTTCGAACGGCCGGCGAAACCCCAGCGGTCTGATCCCTCTCTCCTCTCCTCTCTATCTCTCTCCCCCTTTAAACTTCCTCTTTCTCTTTTCTCTCTCTATCTAAAACCTCCTTCTTCTCCGGCCAGACCCGGCCACCATGGCACCGATCCGGCCAGCCCTATTCTCTAGTAACTATCCCAACACCCCCGAGTGCCTTCTCCTCCCCAGATCCACCGCAACCACCACTACTCCAACCTTCTCTCTCTTAGCAACACCACCTCCACGGCCACCCGTCCTCAGCCATGCGCCATCTTAACTCCGTTGCGGCGCAGTTCTCTCTCCCGCTCTCGGTTGTCTCTTCCCCTCTGTCATCTCTCTCCCTCTCTCTCTCTCTCTTCTCTCTTATATTTTTCTTCTCTCTCTTGGTGTTCTCTCTCCCCTCTCTCGGTCTCCCTGTCTCTCTCTCCTCTCTGCTATCTCTCCTCTGTACTTTCTCTTCTCTATATCTTCTCTCTTTTCTCTGTCTCTCTCCCGGTCTTTCCCTCTCTGGTCTCTCTTCTCTTTGTCTTCTCTCACTCATTTGTTCCCTCTCTTCCCTGTCTCTTCTCTCATTGTTCCTTTCTCTGTCCCTGGCCGTATATTGGTTGTGCCTGTACCTTCGTGCACGTGTCTAGTTACTGTTAGGCAAGTATCTTCCCCTTGTTTTCGCACATGTATGTTTATTGTATTGTATTTAGTATTTGGGTTGTTGTGATTGCATTGGTATTGGGGAAAGCATTGTATCTGAGAGTAAGTATATGTGTATATTGGACTATGTAATATTGATGTACTGTATCTGTGGCCGAGGCCCAGGACTGTGTATGTAGTAGCTCTGTGACGAATGCTTGTATTAGTGTAGCTAAATACCTGTACATATACACTGTCTGTGATATTGTTCTATTATTACTTTATTATCATGCATGGCCAACCCTTCGTGGTCGTTTAGCCTCCGGGCTCTCACTCAACTTTTGGGCTACACTTAGCCTCAGGGCTATATCGCTTCGCGGTTTCTCTTAATTCTACTCCCGCCTGGACGGTAAGCTTAGCACTCAGCGTTTAATCACTAGATTCCTTCGAGCGAGAGTTTTGTCGTGCACAGTGATGTAGTGGTTAGACACTCTTCTCGTCTTACGTGTATAACTCTGTCGTGCGCTTTAGCGATTAACGCTGCTCGCTAAACTTACCCTAGCACTACTTAGCTTCGTTTGTCTGTACGCTTAGTCATTACTATATGCTATGTCCCTTTACTGTATTTGTATATGTGTTGGTACTAACCCTTGCAGGTACTCTTGTACAGCCTCTGGGTTTTCACACTCAACCTTCGAGCTTCACTACTCTACGGATAGTCTAGTTATTATCAATTTATATGTGTGTGTTTGATACTAACACTTCTACAGGTACAGTCCACTTTCCCGAAAAGGGGTGCGCTTAGACTGCTTCACGGTCTCTACACGCTTCGCCTGGTAGGTGAGCCTAGCGCTCAACGCCTTACCACTAATTCTGTTCGAGCGTAGTTACGCCGTGAGCACGATTTCATCACATGCGATATAGAGTTCATACGCTCGCATCGCCATGTGCATTTAACTGTGCTGCGAGCAGTAACCACGCCGAGCGTGATGGCATCTAGCGTTGTACACTTGCTTCGCTCCAGTCTTGTTTAGGTTTGCTTGATTATGCAATAATTATTATGATTTCTATGTCTATATACGCTCCTGCTTTGCTCTGCTCCGCATAGCTATCTTATACCTTAATATATCATTATTAATATTATGGTTTTGAAGAGTTTAAAATGTTTAAACAATATTTTTTCCTATATCATGTTATTCGATCTGCCAATTATCTATATCCATGTTGCTCGATCTGCTATTATCTGACACTCGACATTATTTGTGTTCTTGTATCCTTTTATTAATATTATAATCATGTGATGATCGCGTTAATGTACTACAACCTAACATCTGACGCTCGATATAGTGATCTCGTATTCTATCATATTCTGTGTGTGGCTTGTACTGTATACTTTATTTATGTTAAGATACCAGCTAGTTATCTACTTTCTCTTATGTTTCTGTTATATGTACAGTGACTATGATCTTGTACTCCTTAGCTCTCGTATCTCCGGATACTCCTGAATCCATGTACACCTGAACCTTTGTGCATCGAAACCCCTGTACTCCGAACCCCTGTGTCTCCTATGCTGTGCTCTTGTTGTTTGTGACTGTATAATAATATAATAGACAACTTGTGTCGGGTTGGGGGAAACTGATAGGTCCTGATTAGTTTTATGTTTATGATGGCCTTATTGTGTTACGCGTGACTACCTTCTTTTGGGATCATCTGGCAGCCACCAGCGATTCCATTGGGGTGTACTGGCACCCCTACCCCCTTCATGTTCTTCTTCCTGCCAAGGTATGCACAAGCCCTTGGCCAATTCCTACGGGGTCTGCTATACTCTTCTCTCTTTCTCTCTCTCTCTCTCTCTCTCTCTCTCTCTCTCTCTCTCTCCTGTTCGGGTGATCAGTAAGTCCCAGTTCCTCGTGGAACATTTCCAACTCAGTACCGGATACCCTTGAGGTCATTGCCCCAGGCAAGTATGAGACCCATTCTAAACATGGTTCCTCGAACTCTATCAGTTTTCAAATAACTGGCTCTATAAGTTCTAAGTGAAAGAATGTGGAGTGGGACATATACTGAAGCACACAACTTAGACGATCTCCAAAAATAATAACAATATGCTAATTCATCGGTGCTTTATCGGTATTCGCGATGTTTTGCAATTCAAGTTGTATACATTCGGGTTATGGTGAAATGGGGTAAAGGTATATATATGAGGGTTTCTTTTTTGGATTATTCCTCTGATGTACTAACCTCATGAAGTCGTAAACTGAGTTGTACAACTAGTCTTGTTGTATTTGCTTTCATCAGATTTTGATTCGGATTTATGTTTCGGGTTTTTGATGCGGATTTCGGGTTTTATTAGCAATTACTATTATTATTAATATTATTATTGTACCTTACTAGCCACTTGTGTACCACCCTATTGATTTCTTGCTGTTAGTACACTCTACACTGCCCGACTCTTGTTACATATTATGCATGAGCTACTGTATTGATCTCCTGGCTTGCTTGCTCCTGGTTGTGCACGGATTCTTTCTTACCATTTATATTTACTATTTCTTTCTTGTCTACATAACTTGGATACCTAACATACTTCTCGATACATGTACATGCTGTTCTCTTATTCTGTTATGCTGAGGATAAATCAGGTTGTATAAACTCAGATGATGATGACAAGAGGTATACGATATATATATGATGGTTTCCTTGTTTAGATTATTTCTTCGACATATCAATCTCAGTAATCCAAAGTCTGAGCCTATACAATTAGTTTTATCCACACTCGTATTTATTACTTTACTTGATGCCTCAGATTATGCTTGTATGTGTCTGTGCTCACGATACGGTTTTTGACATATGTCTTTCAATTGGATTTATCGATACACCAATGCTTGTCTGTGCAAGCCACTTGGCTTCATTTTAAGTATTCGTTGGGTTGCCTCTGACAACTCTAGACCTGCATGTTCAGATTCCAGAGATAGGAGCTTGGAATCCTCAGTTGCTGATTAGAGTGCGCAGTGGAAGCGTGGATCATCGGTAGACCGTCCAGGGATTCTTTTCTTCTAGGCCCTTCTGCTCAGTTCTCGAGATCCCCTATTGTAACTCGTGAGCACCTATTGTTATGTTCATACTTGTATATTCCCTTGTAATTCATTCTTTTGTGCCTCTTGGTGATGTAATATTCCTGTAATATTGGATCATGCTCTGTGATGACAGTGTACTTATACTCTTCTTATTGTAATGTATATTACTATTGTGCTTCCGTATTCTGATGCTTGCATGTATAGATGCTTAGCGTATATATGTGAGGGTATTTTATCCTGTGTATATACGTCACAGTAACGTCTCCGTACCCACGGGATCGGGGCATTACAGGATGGTATCAGAGCTTAGGCTCACATATCTTCTATACAACCAGTTGGCAGATTAATGTGATGTTAGTTTGCAACTGGAGAACATGAGTCTTGGCTATATATTTCAATTACAAGTGCGAAGTTATCCATTTCCTCCTTGAGATCCACCCCTTGAACTCCAAATCTTTCTGTCCTTTCACTTTTTGGCTCTTTTCTCTCATCCTTTTGACGGACTCAGTATGGGAATACGGGGTAATCGTAACGGTCCTGACACTTCTCATAGCAGTTCTAGCAAGGAGAATGGTAACCAATAAGGATACTCCAGGGCATGATGGAAGTTGATAGCAGCAGATCGTGCTCCTACGTCACAGATTTGTTGACCCTACCCAAAGGATGGAGGCTAGAAGATATAGCGGACATCAGGAGACTACAGTCGGCCATGTTCCCTGATGCTAAGGAGCGCCCTAGACGCAGAGCATCGGTTGATCGACATGACTGATCTCCCAAAGGCAGCCAGATACCCTGAGCGTGGACCCTGAAGATGTCACTCGTATTTGTAATCCCCGACTTTTCATGTTCTGAGTTGGACATCTTCTCCTGTTGTCTACACTTTTCATGTTGTTATCGTCCACTCGTATCCCTTTTGTGTTTGCCCTTTCCATCCTTTGCACTTCTAGTTTGCCTGGGTGAGCAATCTTTCATATCATTTCTCCTCTTTCATGTTATTCCTATCTCTTCCGTGTTCATCTTCCCCTTATCGAAATTTCGAGGACAAAATTTTTTGTAAGGTGGATAGTATGTAACAACCCGTTCCCAAAATACGTAAACAGATACGTGTCCCAATTTTTCATTCGTATTTTTTATTTTTTTCATATTTATTTTTCTTTTGTTATTATTATTATTTGATATCGGAACCGTGTTTGTGGACTCGAGCTAGCCTGAGTCCGAACCCGGGACTTGATATCTTTCATTCAGTGATTTTAATTGATTTGACCTTCCTGGTAGTTAGATTTGACCTGTTTCAGTTTTAAATGTTATTTTTCAATATTTGGGATTTTTCACAATTTTCTGAAATTTATCTGAATTATTTTATAGAATTTCCTAAATTCAGTGTCGACCGGGTTCGTCGACGATCCTAGGATTTATAATTTGCTAATAGGATTGAAATTTTTGAATCTCACTTCATATTGTTCCTCAGTATTATATTTTCTATTTTAGAGATTTTTGGGGATTTTTCTGAATTAGTCAAATTTGACTGATTAAAATATTATTATTTTATTATATTATTATTTTCTTTCTTTTCTTGCCTTTCCCTTCCACTCAATTTCTATTCTTAATTTTCCAGCTTTCTTAATTTTCCTTTTTTTCTTATTATTTTTCCCTACTTCCTTTTTCTTTTCCTTTTTTCCTTTTTTTCTTTTTTTCTTCCTTTTCTTTTCTTTTCTTTCTTTCTCCCGGGCTGAGCCCATGCCACGCGCGCCGGGCTAATCCTGGGTTCTCCCCTCCCCTAAATATCTCTCTCCTCTCTCTTCTCTCATTCTCTCCCTCTCTTTCTCTGTCTCTCTCTACTCTCTCTCCCCCCTCACAATACTCCCCTGCTCTTCTTCTCTGACGAAGCCTAATGCCACCGCTAGCTCCGGTGACCTCTCTGTCTCCCTCACCGGCCAGCAAACTCTACCACCTCTCTGATCTCCCTCTCTCTTTTTGTTTCTCCCTCTCCTACTTGTTAGCCCAAGGTTACAATCACCCGGTTTTAGTGTGTTTTGATGATTACAAAACATATTAGTTATTTGTACTAATATTGTTTGTTGTTTAAGTTTATTTCAGGATTTTATCTCAACTAGAGGAGTTCTTCCCTAAAGGAAGGTGCTTTGGACTCAAGTCAACTCAATTTGGGCTCAAGATGCAAGTTTGAAGATCATATGGAGAAAGCCCCTCTTGAAGAACTTGAAGTCTTTAGAATCATTGTAAGAATAGAATGTTAAAGTTTGAGTATTGGATATTTGGCTCTAGGATACACATACACAATTTGTTTTTGCTAAAATGTGAAGTTTTGTTTTTTTAAGTTTTCATGTTTTAATTTTTGTCTCATGCCTTAGTAGATATTTACATGATCTTAAGTTTTACAAAATAAATAACATGTTTAGATCATGTGCATATACCCCTACTAGCATGATACTTAAGATTGTTCAAACCAAAACTATTTTACAAAATTTTCTTAACTCCGAAAAATACTGATTTTCCCTATTTCAGGCTGACCGGCCGACCGCCCGGTCGACCGGCGCCAGTGCCAGGACGTGCACGTTTGTGCACGTCTGTCGGTCGACGGCCCCGGTCGACCGACTGTAAGCAGGTCCACTCTCGGTTTGTTTGGGTCGACCGGGCGGTCGACCGCCTTAAGGAAACTGTGTTTCCTTTGAAGGAAACGGTCGACCGAGCGGTCGACCGGAGTCCAACGGCTCTTTGCCAACAGGGCAAACGGTCGACCGACCGGTCGACCGCTACGCCTGCAAGAGCCCAACGGCTCTTTCCTCTTTGGTGCAATTCTGAAATCTGTTTTTATTTTCTGTTTTAACAGACTTTTTGAGAGTTGTTGGAGACCTTTTTCAGGCCAAATTAGGTGTAAAGAAATTGTTTTTAACCTATTCTCTCCTTATAAATAGAGGGGAATGGGTCCTTACTATTGACCAAGAAAAATCCCAAGTTTTCATTATTTTTCAAAGGAGAAGAAAAATAGTTTTCAAAGCTTCCAATTCCAATTTTTTTTAAGCTTGTTTTTCAGTTGTGTTTGATTGCTAATATCACTCTACAACTGAAGTTTTTCTCACTACACTTCATAGAGCCAAAAATCCTCTACTCATACTATAGAGAAGTTGTAAAAGAGTGAGAGATTGTAAAAGAGTTTGGGAAAGAGTTTTGTGATCTTGTGGAGATCACTATTGTTCTTGTGATCCTTGTTCTTGTGGAGACACCTCTTCGGTAGAGGTTATTGTAAGAGCTCGGTGCTCCGGTCTTCGGTAGACCATTGTAAGGCGTCCTCGGTGGATAGTGGAAACCCTTCACGGAGGTGAAGGCGGGGAGTAGAGCGGTGGCTCGAACCTCGAAACAAACTTCTTGTGTTTGCGATTGCCTTGCGTCAATTTTGTCTTTAAATTCTCTTGCACTTTATTGCTTTCAATTACTTGCTTGTGATCTTGTTTCTTTATTTGTGCTTTTATTTCAAGCTTGTAATACTTGTGTGCATCTCACCATTCATCCATCATATCTTGCCTTGATCGATCATAATCTCATACAACAAGGTTGCATTGCGCACCTCTAACCCATTTAAAGGGGAATTGGGGGAAGGAGTTCAGAACCTCTCACGGGGTATTCGGCTCTTAGTCTTGTTTTGAGAGATCGTTGCATCATTCATCATACTAAGTTTTAAAAAGATCATTAGATTAGCAATCACACCTATTCACCCCCCCTCTAGGTGCATTTCAATTGGTATCAGAGCTTGGTTACTAGGCTCTTGGCTTAACAACCCTAGAAAGATCCTAATATTGCTAATCATTTCATTCATTCTCACTTAGTAAAAATGGCCGATGGTATCAAAACACCCCCTAAGTTTGATGGACTTAACTTTCCCATATGGAAGGTTCAGATGATCGTTTTCTTGCAATCTCTAGGTAGTCGAGTTGCAAAGGCCGTGACCAAACCCTTTAGTGCACCCCCCGGTGATGAATCTACTTGGTCCGAAATAGAGACTAAAGAATTTGATGCTAATGCTAGGGCTCATTATGCACTCCTTCAAGCCCTTAATGATGATGACATAGCTAGAGTTATTCATTGCAAGTCCGCATATGAAATTTGGACACATTTACTAGTTACACATGAAGGGACCTCACAAGTGAAGAGGGCTAAGATTGACCTTCTTCGGTCCCAATATGAGAATTTTTGCATGCAAGAAAATGAAACCATAGATGATATGGTTACAAAATTTACTAAGATCACTAATGGACTTTCTTCTCTAGGTGATGGTATTGATAATGATCAAAAGGTGAGAAAGATCATCCGGGCTCTTCCTCCTTCATGGGAAGTAAAGGCAACTACCTTGAAGGAACTCAATGACAAAGAAGAGATGGAGCTCATAGGTCTCATTGGGAACCTCAAAACCCATGAGATGGAGAGGAAAGCAAGGGAGGATATGGCTCCTTCCAAAAAGAAGACTATAGCCTTCAAAAGTCAAACCATCAACTCCGACGAAGATAATGAAGAAGAAGATGACGAAGAGCTCTCACTTCTTGTGAAGAACGTCCGGAGGATGTACAACAAGGCAAAATTTCAAGGAAGAAGGAGATGGCAAGGAGGCAAAGAAGAAAGAAAGATCGTGTGCTTCAATTGTCAAAAACCGGGACACATCGTAGCGGATTGTCCGGATAAGGTGAAGCCCTCCACATCCAAGAAGCCTTACAAGAAGAAGGCAATGAAAGCAACATGGGATTCCGAGAGCGAATCCGAGGAGGAAATTGACACCGCCAACATGTGCTTCATGGCAAATGAAGGCACAAGCAAGGTAACCCCTTCCACTCTTTTTGATGATGAACTTTCCATGGATGAATTAGGAGAAGCTTTTATAGAACTTTCACATAACTATGACTCTCTTAAGAAAAAGTATCTAAAAATGAAAAAGGAAAATGAATCCCTTAATCAACAAGTTTTTACTCTTTCTAAAGAAAAGGATAAATTACTTTCCACTCTTATTTCCACTCAAAAAGATTTTGACAAGTATAAGATTTCTTGTAAAGGCAAGTCCCCACTAGTTGATTCTAATGAGATTATCATGCTTAAAGAAAGAATAGACTCATTAGGAATTGTTTTGATTGTGAGTTTGATAAGAAGAAGATAGAGGCCATGTTTCCTAAGAAACAAGCCCCTAAGAAAAATGTTCACCATGCTCATGCTCATGTTCATACCACACAACCTTTACATCGTGGCAAACCCCCAAAGCATGCTCACACTTCACACACACATCATGCATTCATGTATGGTAGAGTGTTCTCATGTTCACATTGTGGGCGGAAAGGGCACTTAGCCAATTTTTGCTATGATAGACTAAGTGCATCTCATCATAATGTTTGGGATCGAAACACTAACTTCCAAGGACCCAAGAAAGTTTGGGTACCAAAATCAACGAATTTGTTAAATGATGTAGGTACCTTCCAAAGCCCAACGACGTAGAGGATTGTGGTATCTTGATAGTGGTTGCTCAAGGCACATGACTTGGGACATCAACAACTTTGCAACCCTATCAAGATACCATGAAGGTGGCACCGTCACCTTCGGAGATGATGCCAAGGGTAAAATCATTGGTATTGGTAATGTAAAACTCGGCACATCCCCTTTAATTGAAAATGTAGTTTTAGTTGATGGACTCAAGCATAACCTCTTGAGTGTTAGTCAACTTTGTGATAAATGTTTTGATGTTATTTTTGATCATATAGCTTGTAAAGTAATTGATAGAATTTCTAATACTTGTGTGTTTTCCGGTTTTCGTGAAAGTAATGTTTATATGATAGATATGTCTAATATGTCTTGTAATATTACTTGTTTAAAAGCCCTCGATGACGACTCTTGGTTGTGGCATAGAAGATTAGGCCATATTTCATTTGACCACATATCTAGGTTAAACACAAAGGAAATGGTGAAAGGTATTCCTTGTTTGAGTTTTAAAAAGGACCGAGTTTGTGACGCATGTCAATTTGGGAAACAAACTAAGTCTTCTTTCAAGTCAATTAAGGATATCATGACATCACGTCCTTTGGAGTTAATCCATATGGATCTATTTGGCCCTACACAAACCAAAAGTCTAAGTGGGAATAGATTTGCATTTGTTTTGGTTGATGATTTTTCACGGTTTACTTGGGTTTTCATTCTTGAACACAAAAATCAAGCATTTTCATATTTTCAAACTTTTAAGAAAAGAGTTGAAAAAGAAAAAGAGTCTTCAATTTTAAGAATAAGAAGTGATAGAGGAGGTGAGTTCATTAACCTACCCTTTACCACTTTTTGTGAAGAACATGGAATTAAGCATGAACTTTCTTGTCCTAGAACTCCACAACAAAATGGAGTAGTTGAACGGAAAAATCGAATCTTACAAGAGATGGCTAGGACAATACTAAGTGAATATGGTCTACCACATTATTTGTGGGCCGAGGCCGTAAATACATCATACTATATATCAAATCGTGTTTTCTTGTGTAAAAATACTTCAAAAACTTCTTTTGAAATGTACTTTTCTAGAAAACCAAATGTTTCATATTTCAAAGTTTTTGGATGCAAATGTTTTGTTTTAAATACTAAAGATAATTTAGGAAAATTTGATGCTAAAGCTTATGAGGCAATTTTTGTTGGGTATTCTAATACAAGTAAGGCTTATAGAATCTTCAATAAATCATCTTTGACTATTGAGGAATCTATACATGTTAAGTTTGAAGAATCCAACTTGTTTGTTAAGAATGTTGTAGAAATAGATGCTTTGGATGAAGGCTTGGAGAAAGTGACCTTGGAAGATACTACTACTATGGGAGACAAGCCAAAGGATGATGAAGGAAGTGAAGCTAAAGTAGAAGAGGCTCAAGGAAATGAAAATCAAACAAATGAAGTGGAGCCTACTCAACAACTTCCAAAGGGTTGGAGATACAATCCTCATCATCCCAAGGACCTCGTCATAGGTGAAGTATCAAAAGGGGTAACCACTCGCTCTAAACTTTATGACTATTGTGGACATTATGCATTTATTTCACATGTTGAACCCAAGAACGTCCTCGAAGCCGAGGCCGATTCATATTGGTTGCTAGCCATGCAAGAGGAACTCAATCAATTTGAGCGCAACCAAGTTTGGCACCTTGTTCCTAGGCCCCACGATAGACCAACAATTGGTACTAAGTGGATCTTTAAGAACAAGTTGGATGAATCGGGTAACGTTGTTAGGAATAAAGCTAGGTTAGTTGCCCAAGGTTACACTCAAATCGAAGGAATCGATTTTGAAGAAACCTTTGCACCCGTAGCACGGCTTGAAGCCATACGGATGACACTAGCATTTGCCTCTTATAAAGATTTTAAATTGTTTCAAATGGATGTTAAAAGTGCTTTTCTAAATGGTTTTATTGAAGAGGAGGTGTATGTTGAACAACCTCCCGGGTTTGTTGATCCTACACATCCGGATTTTGTATTTAAATTAGATAAAGCTCTTTATGGTTTAAAACAAGCCCCTAGGGCTTGGTATGAAAGACTTTCTTCATTTTTGATTTCAAATGGTTTTAAGAAAGGTAAAATTGACACAACTTTGTTTACAAAATATGTAGAAAAAGATATTCTTATTGTGCAAATATATGTTGATGATATTATTTTTGGTTCTACTAATGAATCTCTTTGCCAAGCTTTTGAATCATGCATGAAGGATGAATTTGAAATGTCTATGATGGGGGAGCTCAACTATTTCCTTGGACTCCAAATCAAGCAAAGGAAGGATGGGATCTTCATCAATCAAGCCAAGTACACAAAGGAATTAATCAAAAGGTTCGGGCTTGAAGGATCTAAAGTAAGCAAAACTCCCATGGCAACAAGTACCAAGCTTGACAAGGATGAACAAGGTAAAAGTGTAGACATTAAACTTTATAGAAGCATGATAGGTAGTTTATTGTATTTGACGGCTAGTAGGCCGGATATTATGTTTTCCGTTTGTCTTTGTGCACGTTTTCAATCTTGTCCTAAAGAATCTCACATAATTGCGGTTAAACGCATAATTAGATACCTTAAGGGCACTATTGAAATGGGTTTGTGGTATCCTAAAACCGGATTATTTGAAATGAAGAGTTTTTCGGATGCCGACTATGCGGGTTGTAGGGTAGATAGGAAGAGCACAAGTGAAACATGTCAATTCCTAGGTAATTGTCTTGTATCCTGGTCTTCCAAAAAGTAAAATTCGGTAGCCCTATCAACCGCCGAGGCAGAGTATGTTGCAGCCGGAGCTTGTTGTGCACAAGTTCTTTGGATGAAACATACTCTCCTTGACTATGATTTACACTTTGATCATGTTAAAATATTTTGTGATAATACTAGTACTATTCACATGACAAAGAATGCAAATCAACATAGTAAAACCAAACACATTGACATTAGGTATCACTTTCTTAGAGATCATTATGAGAAAGGTGATATTGATATTGATTATGTTTCTACCGATTTTCAACTTGCCGATATTTTTACTAAACCTCTAGATTATGCTAGATTTTCATTTATTTGTGATGAGTTGAATGTTTGCATTATGGATTCTTAAAGATAAATTTCTTCTATTTTGTTTGTATAACCCTTTTTGATGTATGACAAAAAGGGGGAGAAAAAGTATGAGTTTGTTTGATTATGTTGGTTGTTTATTGTGTATAAGTTTATTGTGTATACGTTAATATGCATTTGAGTTTTTGACAAAACTATGTGTTTTTCAATGCCTTATGTATTTAGCTCTTCATTGACATTTTTTTACATAGCATTATTTGAGGGGGAGCTTTCCAAGCTCTTCTTCCATTTTTTTAAAATAACTTATATGTTTTGTCATCATCAAAAAGGGGGAGATTGTTGGCCCAAGGTTACAATCACCCGGTTTAGTGTGTTTTGATGATTACAAAACATATTAGTTATTTGTACTAATATTGTTTGTTGTTTAAGTTTGTTTCAGGATTCTATCTCAACTAGAGGAGTTCTTCCCTAAAGGAAGGTGCTTTGGACTCAAGTCAACTCAATTTGGGCTCAAGATGCAAGTTTGAAGATCATATGGAGAAAGCCCCTCTTGAAGAACTTGAAGTCTTTAGAACATTGTAAGAATAGAATGTTAAAGTTTGAGTATTGGATATTTGGCTCTAGGATACACATACACAATTTGTTTTTGCTAAAATGTGAAGTTTTGTTTTTTAAGTTTTCATGTTTTAATTTTTGTCTCATGCCTTAGTAGATATTTACATGATCTTAAGTTTTACAAAATAAATAACATGTTTAGATCATGTGCATATACCCCTACTAGTATGATACTTAAGATTGTTCAAACTCAAAACTATTTTACAAAATTTTCTTAACTCCGAAAAATACTGATTTTCCCTATTTCAGGCTGACCGGCCGACCGCCCGGTCGACCGGCGCCAGTGTCAGGACGTGCACGTTTGTGCACGTCTGTCGGTCGACGGCCCCGGTCGATCGACTGTAAGCAGGTCCACTCTCGGTTTGTTTGGGTCGACCGGGCGGTCGACCGCCTTAAGGAAACTGTGTTTCCTTTGAAGGAAACGGTCGACCGAGCGGTCAACTGGAGTCCAACGGCTCTTTGCCAACAGGGCAAACGGTCGACCGACCGGTCGACCGCTACGCCTGCAAGAGCCCAACGGCTCTTTCCTCTTTGGTGCAATTCTGAAATCTGTTTTTATTTTCTGTTTTAACAGACTTTTTGAGAGTTGTTGGAGACCTTTTTCAGGCCAAATTAGGTGTAAAGAAATTGTTTTTAACCTATTCTCTCCTTATAAATAGAGGGGAATGGGTCCTTACTATTGACCAAGAAAAATCCCAAGTTTTCATTGTTTTTCAAAGGAGAAGAAAAATAGTTTTCAAAGCTTCCAATTTCAATTTTTTTTAAGCTTGTTTTTCAGTTGTGTTTGATTGCTAATATCACTCTACAACTGAAGTTTTTCTCACTACACTTCATAGAGCTAAAAATCCTCTACTCATACTATAGAGAAGTTGTAAAAGAGTGAGAGATTGTAAAAGAGTTTGGGAAAGAGTTTTGTGATCTTGTGGAGATCACTATTGTTCTTGTGATCCTTGTTCTTGTGGAGACACCTCTTCGGTAGAGGTTATTGTAAGAGCTCGGTGCTCCGGTCTTCGGTAGACCATTGTAAGGCGTCCTCGGTGGATAGTGGAAACCCTTCACGGAGGTGAAGGCGGGGAGTAGAGCGGTGGCTCGAACCTCGAAACAAACTTCTTGTATTTGCGATTGCCTTGCGTCAATTTTGTCTTTAAATTCTCTTGCACTTTATTGCTTTCAATTACTTGCTTGTGATCTTGTTTCTTTATTTGTGCTTTTATTTCAAGCTTGTAATACTTGTGTGCATCTCACCATTCATCCATCATATCTTGCCTTGATCGATCATAATCTCATACAATAAGGTTGCATTGCGCACCTCTAACCCATTTAAAGGGGAATTGGGAGGAAGGAGTTCAGAACCTCTCACGGGGTATTCGGCTCTTAGTCTTGTTTTGAGAGATCGTTGCATCATTCATCATACTAAGTTTTAAAAAGATCATTAGATTAGCAATCACACCTATTCACCCCCCCTCTAGGTGTATTTCACTACTCCCATACATTGACCCCCTTCTTCTCTGATGAGACACGCCTAACGCCATCTTCTCCCTGACCAGCTCCACTTCCCCAACCGCATACCGGAGCCCCTCGACTGGCAGGTAAAAACCCAGCGGCCCAATCCCCCTCTCCTCTCCCCTCTCTCCTTCTAAACTCTCTCTTTTTTTCTCCCTCTCTTTTCTCTTTATTTAAAACCTCTCCTCCTCCTTCTCCAGCCAGATCCGGCCACCACGACGCCGATCCTGCCGACCTTATTCTCCGTGACCACCCCAACACCCCCGAGCATCTTCTCCTCCCCAGATCCACTGCAACTACCACCACTCCAACCTTCTCTCTTAGCTGCACCACCTCCACGGCCACCCGTCCCCAGTCGTGCGCCACCCCAACTCTGCCACGCACGCAGTTCCTCTCTCCTTCTATGTTGTCTCTCCCCTTCTATCATCTCTCTCCCTCTCTCCCTCTCTCTTCTCTATTTCTTCTCTCTCTTAGGGTTCTCTCTCCCTCCTCTCGGTCTCTCTGTCTCTCTCTTCTCTGCTCTCTCTCTTCTATCTGTCTTCTCTCTCCTCTCTGTCTCTCTCTCCCGGTCCTCCCTCTATGCTCTCTCTTCTTTCGTCTTCTCTCTCACACCTGCACTTACTATCTCTCTCTCTCTCCCCCTCTTTCTCTCTTCCATCTCTCTCCTCTCATTGTTCCTCTCTCTGTCCCTGGTCATATGTTGGCGTGCCCGCGCCTTCGTGCACGTGTCCAGTTACTATTAGGTGAGTACCTTCCCCTTGTATTGGGCACATGTATATTTATTGTATTGTATTTGGTATTTGGGATGTTGTGATTGTATTGGTATTGGGAAAATCATTATATCTGAGAGCGAGTATATGTGTTGTATATTGGACTATGTAATATTGATGTACTGTATCTGTGGCCGAGGCCCATGACTGTATATATAGTGTTAGCCCAAAAATCTATCACTCTAGTTTTGATGATGATTAACTCATGTAGTTATAATACTAATGATTTTGTGGTATTGAAGTTTCATATATTTATCAAGATCTTAGTTCAATTTTTAGCTTCAACAAAAGATTCAAAGTCAAGTTTTGAAGCTAACACATGTTGATTCAAAAGCTCTTATGCTTAAAGATTGCATCAAGTGCTCAAGGAGGAGTCTAGCTCGATGAAATCAAGTTTGGATCAAGTCAACATTGAGAAAAAGATTTACTCATGAAGAAGACTTGAGTCAAGAGTTTGTAAATTTAAAATTTATGTAAAGAATAGATTAGTTTTGATTGCTCAAGCTTATATACACACAAAAGTTTTAGTTTTCGGTTTAAACCGTTTTTGGTTTTATGAATAGATTTCATGGAAAATAAGTTTATATATTTTACATGTGAATTGAATTCTATCCATATACATTGAGCTTCAAATAAGTTTGGATAACTTATTTTTGTATTTATGCAAGTTTTGAAAAAACTAGATTTCCATTTCAAAGTTTAGTTTTTAGAAAATACGGTTTTGGTTTCAAGATTGAATTTCTATATCTCAAAAATAAGTTCACATATTTGTAATATGTGTTAACTTTTTTAATCACACATATTTGTACCTCATTGTATTTATATGAACTTATTTTTGTAGAATTTATGGATATTTATTGGTATTTAAATTGGATTTAAAAAGATGTTTAAAATATTTCAAAATATAATTTTTGGGCTATTGCCGGTCGACCGCATGGTCCACCAATGGCAGTGCCGGTCGACCGCACAGTCGACACATGTGCACAAACATGCACAACCCAAGAGGGTGAGAGCTTGGTCGACTGCAGTAGAGATTGGTCGACGGACCGGTTGACCGACTATGTCTGCAGAGCTCTCAAGTTTTCTCAGTCGACCAGTCGGCCAACCATTCTGTTGATTTGCTCAACACCCTTTCAGTATTTTAGCTATAACTTTTTTATTCTGATATTCAATCAATGTGATTTAAATTTTCTTTCAAAGATAACTTTCAGATCTACATTTCTTATTCAATGATCATTTTTTGATTCAAAGGTTAAAGATATCAAATATTGGTTTGAAGTCAATTCAAGTTCTGTAAATAGTTTACAGTTTTCTTGTTTGACACCTTTTAGTATTTTGCTCATATCTTTTTACATTGATATTAGATTGATTTGATTTAAGTTTCATTAGAAATAAGACTTAAGGATCTACAAATTCTCCTTTACTTCTTGATTTCATTTAGCCATTTGCATTATTTTTTTTAATTATTGTATTTTTGTATTAGATTAGCATTACACTTATTCACCCCCTCTAAGTATACTTTCAAAGAGGAGGCCTACAATATTAACCAGGTCAACAACTTTGTTGCTATGCTCTTTCAGATGACATCTCTCCAACAACTTTGATTGGTGGTTAGATACAGGTGCTACCTACCATGTCTGCTCCAACAAAGATCTCTTCTCTACCTATGTTCCACAAAGGAGAACATGTCAATAGATGAACATTATACAGATGAACTTGGAGCCGAGACTGTGGTGCTGCTCTTGCTTCAGGAAAGATGTTGGCACAAAGGCCCATCGCTCTAGTTTTGATGATGATTAACTCATGTAGTTATAGTATGAATGATCTTATGATATTTTTACTTTTAGATTTAATCAAGTATGGTTTTAGTGTTCACCTTATTTAAAAGATTCAAAGTTAAAATTTGAAACTAACATGTATTGATTCAAGAGCTCAAGCACAAAGAACACATCATGTACTCAAGAAGGAGTCTACCTCAAAGAAATCAAGTTTTGATTAAGTCAACGAGAAGAAGACCAAAAGAGAAGACTTGACGTTTGTAAAAGAGTTCGTAAGTGTTTAGAGGATTTGTAAAGTTTAAATTAAAATTGATTGCTCAAGCTCAGACACACAAGTTTTATATTGTGGTTTAATTGAGTTCACTTTAGATTTCATCAACATGAGATTTGTGGTTTAGTTTTTTAAAAGTTTGATTTATAAATAAAATAAGCTTTATATGATTTATATCTCAAAGAAATGAGTTTTATTGTTTGAAATATGTATTGGATTCTATCCACTCATATTAGATCTCTTTTTGATAAAAGAAACTTATTTTGATGAATTATAGATTTGGTTTTATCAAAGCCTATGTTATGAGAAGAAATTCTCAAAAACAAGTTTTTATTACTTGATATGTGTATTAAAATTTGTTCATACACATTGTGCTTCAACAGAGTTTGAGAAACTTGTTTTCGTATTTCATATAAATTTTGATTTAACTTGTTGTAGTTTAATGTTTAGTTTTTGGAAAAATATTTTTAAATCATTTATATTTCAAAAATGAATTTTAACATGTCAAAAAGAAGTTTAAATGTTTATAATATATGATGATTCTTAATCATACATATTTGTGCTAAATAGTATTTAAAAAACTTATTTTTAATGATTTTATAAAGATTTATTTGAATTTTTAATTAGTTTTAAAATGAGTTGAAAATTTGTTTTGGCCTAACGCCGGTCGACCGTGCGGTCGACTGGATGTATCACAAGCATTTGGCTCATGCATACATTGACTGGGAAGTCGACCGTTGGCCAGAGAGCGAAAAGCTCTCTATGGTTGGTCAACTGCACAATCGACCGATTAACAGAGAGCAAGATCTACTCTTTCGGGTCGGTCGACGGGGTTGTTGACCGATAGCTATAAGAACATTTTTGTTCTCACATCCGTCGACCAGGCGGTCGATCAACTGGCCCAATAGCTATGAAAATAGCCGTTGGGCAGTCAACCTGGCGGTCAATGGACATGCTAATTTGGCTATGTTTGTCCCAACGGCTAGTTTTCTGTTGGGCTTATAAAAAGAAGTTTTTGGTTGGGTTTTTGCAACAAGTTTTCACAAGGCTTTTCAAATGTTTTTCTTTAGCAATCTTGTGACAAGTTTAGAGCTTCAAATCCAAATTTCTAAGAGAATTTTTGAAAAAAAATCTTGAGCATTTCAACCTTCAATCTCATTAGTTTTCTTGCACAAGCTTGAGCTTTCATTTCTATATAGATATCTTATAGAATCATTGTTTGTGAGATTACTTTATTTGTGGTCAAGAGTGATTGATTACCAAGAGTTTTAATCTTTGTATTCAAGTGGTTAGAGGTAATGGCCTCGCTCAAGCTTACGGGCTTGTGTGTTGAACTTTTTGCGGGAACGAGCGAGGGACTTGCGAGTATGACAGTTCTTGAGGGAACTTATAGCGTCGACTTATCTTACAGGGTCGTGCATAGGGAAAATTCTTCATTGCAGTGAAGACAAAGACGTAGAGCAAGTTGCTCAAATCTCAAAATAGTTCTCCCGTATTTGCGATTGCTTATCTTTCTTTCTCAATCAACTCAACTCATTCTTGATTATATCTTACATGCTTATACTTGCTTATTTTTATATGCTTGGTATTATTTTATATACTTACACTTGTTTAAATAAAGAAAGCAATTAAGCACCTCAACTCTTATTCAAGAGAAATTGTGAGGAGAAGTTCTAGAGCCCTTCACAAAAAATTTGGCTTCACTTCTTAGTTATCATTTGTGTGTTATTTTTTTAGTTAAAGATTTTTTATTTATGCATTTGATTAGCACAACACCTATTCATCCCCTCTAGGTGATTTCAATTGGTATCAGAGCGAGTGTTCTTGATATTCAGTTTAACCACCATAGAACGATCTTTATTTGCTAATCACATTCTTGTTTACACACACTGATGGATTTTCTTGCACTATCTATGCTTGATATTCTTAATTTTCAAATTTGAAATATTAAGATGAATGTATATCTTAAATCTCTCGGATTAGATGTTTATCTTGCCAAAACTAAAGAATAATATTGAAAATGATAAATATTTTGAGGCTAATGTAAAAGTCACATATGCACTAAAGCAAACCCTTGATGATGATTATATCTCTAGGGTTTTTAATTGTTGTTTTACTGTTGTGATTTAGAATACATTAATCTCTCTTAGCGAGCAAACTTCAAATTAAAAGGAGAGAGACTCGAAAGAAGGAAGTGATACTTCCGACATGTACTTCTTGATCCAAGAAGATGACTCCCTAAGGTAAATTCAGATTTCAATCTTGATGAAGATGAAAAAAATATCATATGATTGTCAAGAATTACTTGCAAAATATGATTTGATGAAAAGTAAAAATATGAGATTGAAGAAAGAAAATAATTCTTTGTTTTTGAAACTTGACATTGTTTTAAAAGAGAAAAAGTGATTTTAAATGAAAATAATTCTTTGAAAAATCTAATTGGTTTAATTTCTAAATAAAAATAGATTGCTTTAAAAGAAAATAAATCTTTGAAAAGTAAAAATAATTTTTGAAAAACAATATTGATTTGATTTCAATAGAAAAATATTCTTTGAAAAATCTATTGGATTTTATTTTTTTAAAAAAAGGATTTGTCTATTTATTTTGCTAAAGTGAAAAATAATTTTGATTCTCGTACTTGTCATTCTTCTCATATTAAAATTGCTTTATCCTTTATGAACAAGAATGAGATTTGTGTTGTGAAAAAGATGATTGATTGTTCGAAAAAGATGATTGATTGTTTGAGCTCTATCTTGAACAATTGTGCTTTTGACAATAAAAGATTGGAATTTATGTTTCACAAGAAACAAGTTTCACACCATCATGCACATACCACACTGCATCCAAAATCACATCCTACACACTATGCCAACATGTATATTAGAATGTATACTTGTACACATTGTTGTCACAAAGGCTATTTGGCACATTTTTGATATGGTAAAATACGTTTTATAACATCAAAATCTACACTAATTATTTTTGATGTAGGTATGAGCTCTGTCAAGACGTGAGAGAATTGGTGTCTTGGTGGTGGATGCAAATTGGGCTCGGTGAACAAACACAATTGGATGCACCATTATCAAGGAGGTAAGGTGTGGAAGATCGCCTTTGGTTTGGAGAAATGAAGTTGGCTACATCAGTATTGATAACCATCTCATTCTCTATTTTAAGAATATTTTATTTTCTTAAATGCTCATATGCTAGTGTTACTACCTAGACTCTATAATATGTTATTCTGTATTTAAAGACGAGTTGATTGGTTGTTAGCTATGCATATGCTTTTGAAAATTATTTTTATATTTTCAATCAGATTTACATTCTTATCTTATTAGTGGATATATTTTACTATTGAGCTTATTATTTTCACTAATCAAAATGATTACATGTCTAACTATTTTTTCAAGTAAATTAATGTAATTTATCTTACATGAATCTTGTTTTGATAACACATAAGTGATGTGTTTGAGCTCTCTAGTTTTCAATATCTTGTTTTATTTATTGTAAATGCTAATTTTGTGAAAACTTTGTGAGATACGTATATGATCCTTGAGATACACTTGATTTTTCATTATATACATGTTTTATTTCATTTATGTACTCAATTCATATTTTATTATACTTGTATGTCTTAGTTTTGATGATTCTTACATATTACATGATATATCATGTTTGCAAAAAACATATTTCTTAATTTGTGTAAATGTTTTTACATTCATAACATGTGGTGAAATTTAAAAAATGATTCTATTTTGTACAAAATTATTTTATTTTCATGAATGTGTTATTCACATGACTATTACTCACTCACCCTTTTGGTTTACTTATGATTTTATATTCATGAGCATGTATTATGCTATGTAGATTTTGATTGACAGTTCTTGTGTAATATACACTTTCATAAAATATGTATACGATTTGTTTCATCTTGGTATAGTTTGAATAAATTTTAAGTTGTTCTCAAATTAGTACATTTAATTTCTTCACTTGTTAGTAATTTTAAATTATTTTCAACTATTTTCATATAGTCATTTTCAAAAATATCTACTCTTAGTGGGCGGTTGGTTGGGTGATCATGCATAGTATGAATTATTTGATTATTCTTATGACCTTACATGTTAGGTTGGTAATAACAAATGAGATATACACATGATATTCTATGTTATATGACTTTTTGTATACTCATTTGAGATTATTTATGCATGTATGTCTTATAATTAATGATACTTCTATACGTACATGTTGATTTAGTTGATTGTGCATGATATAGATTTTTTTGTGCATGTCTCGTGCATGTTTTAACACAATCTTCTTTTGCATAGCTTGGATATGCTTAAATATATAAATTGATATCTTTTACAAGTTTAAACATTAGTTTTGTTAGTGTTTCTTCTTCAGAGGATCGCGAGAAGAAGATGCTTTCCTTCGAGAACCGCGAGAAGAAGATGCCTTCCTCTTCCGCTTGAAGTGGGGGTCAGGATCTTCTTTTTCGTCTTCTTCTTCCTCCTCTTCACCAACAGGAGCCTTGTCCACCCCACCGGGAACTTCCTGGTAGGCCCACCACTTACAATTTCCTTGAAGCGTGAACGCTCGAAATCTATAACTTTGCTACCGACTTCAGCAAGAAACTCTAAGATATATACTACCCAGACCCGCTTGCCTTGCTTCTGATCCTCCACTTTCTTCTCGGACGAGCCGAGATCCATTTAATCCCGGATGAATTCACTTTGAACAACAACAAATGGGATTTTTAGGCCTTGCACCACTGACAGAATCTCAAACTTGTCAAGAGGTTAGGAGTCCGCAGTGGCATACAAAAGCGAGCTCCAATACACCGAGCGATGAAGTACGTCCAGGCTCGGGCACCGTCAATCAGGCTGCCTATGTATACCAGGCGAGGGTTGGGGTTGCCGACATACGACTGGTCATACCTGAATTGTCGCGTGAACCGACTGGGCATGTAGGGTTCCAGGTATCAGATGTCCCCTTAATAATATAACAAATGGGATGGCCTAATGTTGATCAACCATTTGAATACACCCTGCCGGAGTGAAGAGTGGCCATCTCCTTCATCTCGGAATTCTTCGCTCCGGTGCCTAGGATGTGAGGGAAGCACCGAAAAAGATTGTAAGCGTCAGGCGACCAACCGGCCTCCAAATCCCTGCCACGAAGTTCCTCTCCTTGTGTGAGTTCTCAAAACGGCGAAAATGTGCAAAGGGAACATCTTCTGGTGGTTCTTCCCCGGATGGATGATGACTGGGCAATGTTACGCGAACTACTCCATTAAGTAGGTATATGGCAGCTCTACTCTAGGACAAGGCCCATCACGAGGGAGGATGAGTTCTTTTCCTGCCTTTTTTGTGGCCGTCTCCTTGCAAAATGCCTCCATCAACGTCCGGAATCCGTGCTGGATGTAGCAAACAATTATTGGAAGTAATCAAGTGCTCGTCTATGAACCAACTGGACGGCCGTGAAAAGTGCCATTAGTGAAATTTCGTCATGAAGAAGAGAGGGGGATCACACATTTCTTGAGCCATACGGATAAAAAGCCGGCCAATAAGGCCTTCCAGGAGATGGGCTAACTAGCCTGGCGATGGAAGCTTTTGAACTTGTCACCCTTCTCATAGATCCCGTCTGTTGACACACTAAAAAAGACAAACTCCCGTACAGCTTTTTAACTGGTCAGAATGATTCTAACTTGTCGACATCTATAAAAGACAAGTCGCGGACAAGCTGATGACCAACTCAACACATCCCGAGGGACAAAGCAGAAGCTCAAGCCTCGCTGATCCAGTGAAGTAGATAGCATGCCAAATACTATTTTTTGAGGCTGAGTCAGCTCAATACTTAGCCTCGCGCGAGCCCAAGGTGCTAGCCTTACACTAGAAGCTAAATGATTGAATTTTTACCTGCACACAAAAATACAGAATTTTAGAAAAGTATACAGAATTTGAGCTGACTATTAATGAAATCTCACTCTAACCTCACTCTATCCAGTGCGAGCCCAAGGTGTTAATACTTACATGAATCTCACTCTAACCTATGCTTATAAAGAAATAAAAATTACATAAAATGAAAATAAAAACCTACACTAAGAAGAATGAAAAATTGGCCTAAGAACCTATCTTTACTTGATCGTTCCCTATGGTCTCTGAAAAACTAGTATTTATAGGTAAAAACCCAACGGGGAGGAGCGTACGAAGATAGGGGAGCAAACGCTCCCCCATCTGAATCAACAAAGCCACGAAAATGCGGCTATGCGTGGCCTGGGTGTGGCCAAGTGGCCATACCCGGGGGGTGCAGCTCCTGAATTTTTGATTTGACTTTATCTGGTTCTGGATTTCCCATTTCAGCTCCTGGATTTCACGAAACTACCTTTGATCTTTGGCTTTAACCAATTGATTTGTGAAGATTTGTTTTAACCAGTTTTCAACCAATTTTATCTTCTCTGATTTACCTTGATCTTCCCTGATTTTCTGATTTTGAATTAATTCTGAATTAAATCAGAATTTTGATGGGCTTTTGGGTTCGTTTCTCTTCCCTCTCCTTTAGCAATGGGCCTGCGTATAATTTAGACAATAAATAGGATTAAAAACAGAGTTTATTATATAATAAATAAGAGAATGTGATAATAAATATGCAGATTCAGCGACCGATCACTAAATTATCTAGCTTCGCCTTGAAACCCTTCAAAGCTCAGTAACGAGCCAAGTACTAACTTCGCCTGAAGGCTCAATATAGCCGCACAGGGCTAATTTTTTAGCTTCGCAGAAGCCGTGACAGCTCTGATTAAGAGCTTTTCGCCCCGCATGCGGAGCTAAACCTAGCCCCATGCGAGGCTACATCCAGCCTCACACGAGGCTTTCAACGCCTCTATGAGAGCACTGGCCAGGTCAAACCTTTGACCTAGTATTTAGTGCGTTAACCCCATTATGTTAGTGGGATTAATGTCACTTTAAGTAGGCGGTTACACCCGCCCACTTCGGCTCACGTTCAGTGGAATAGCCGGGTCAATAGGCCAGTTTTAGGCTCGCGCGAGTCATCAAGCCTCGCATGCGGCTCACATTTAGCCTAACGCGGGCGTTATAACCTTGAACGAAGCTCAAAACAACTTCTAGCGCAAGGCTAACTGGCTGTTATCAGTCATGGCTGATTTTTAGGGGCGGTTACACCCATTCAGAGCCTATAAATAGCTCATCAGAGAATGAGCTAAGGCATCAAGGTCAGAGCAGAAGAGTCAGGAGAGAAAAAGCAGAGAGAAAGTATCAGGCATGAAGCATAAGAGCTAAAGGCATCGAGAGAGCCAGCAAGACTAACTTTTCTTTATTTCCCAGAAGCTCTAGAGAATTATTTCTCTAAGTTTAGGATGTTAACACCCTAAGGCTTTCCTCTCTTTCAAGGAATCTTCAGAGCCAGGCAAGAAGGAATTCTCAGGCAATAGCATTCGAAGATTGATCGATCGCATCGTCAATGGGACAAAGTGATCGCGTGCTGATCAGACTCCCACTGGCATACTTTCCTAGAATCTCAGAAGAGATACTTGTAATCTTTTTATTTCTTTTTAGTTACTTGTAACTTTCTCTTCACACTTTTGTAAGTTTTTCGATTATCAAATTTCAATGAAAAACAAGATGGCGACTCCGTTGGGTAAATATTTCTCAACTGCTGAGAATCAAGTGTCGCAATGCGACAATCACACCCTCGGGTCTATTGCTGAAACATTGGTCATTCACTTTGACCAAAAGAAGTTTGAACAACTTCTCTCTGGGGATAGCAAAAGTCCCCTACATGTGCGCAAGCACAGGAAGGTCAGCATAGCCAGAGCACCCTTAGCTACTTCCGGGAAGCAAGTCTCTGTTGAGACTACTAAGGTTCTCTGTGAACCTAACGCTGTCGCATACGAGCCTACACAGGCTCCGTGTGAGCCTAAACAGGCTCTGCGCGAGTCTATCGCAACCCAACTAGGACTAAATTAGCTCCGTTTCAATGTACAAATGTTGCGTTTGAGACTATAAAGATTCCATGCAAACCTAGTACAGTCTCTACCAAGGCTATGTGGATTGAAAAATTCATAGTCCCCTCTCTCGATTCAGCTTCGTGCGAAGCTAAGACAGTTTTGGATCACAAGACTTCCTCTACTCCTCAGCCTCTCCTGTCTTGCGAGGCTAAAGATAAAGCACCTTGTGCTTACAGCGAGGCTACTGCAGCCCGCTTGCCGCAACAACACTGCTAGGCAGTGTTAAGCCCACCGCACGTGAGGCTAAAACCAGAGCACCTGTGCGTGCTAGAAGCGTCGCTGATCTAGCGTTGCTCTCAGCACCAGGTGCTAACAAGCTCTGCCTCGAGGTTAGAGGTAAAGCACTATTTAGTGCTAATAGTGAGACCCTTCTAACCTCGCTTTCGGAAAAAGCTCTACACAAAAGAGCTAAGTTCGCCTCTAAGGGAAGAACTAAAGCAATAGTTTCGCCTTGCGAAGCTGCCCCTTCAGATGAAGCTACCTTAGCTTTGCTTATGGCCAAAATAAAAGCCTTTAAGGCTAGGTTTAAGGTTCTCAGCCCAACAAGGCTAACTTTTAATCTCCTCGAGTCTCTGTGGTGAATCGGCTGGGTCTAGTTAACATAGACTTGAGAGATTATCTTAGCACAAAGAGAAAGTTTTGCTCGGAGGAACCTGCTCACATCTCACCATCCCAGTGCGTACAAGTGGGGTGTCAACTTGTGATGGTGCACTCCATCCATTGCTACTTTAGAAAAGTCCACGCAGCCGCTATTCCAAGTCATCAATTGGTATTTGACCGAATATCGGCCCAGATTGCTGAGAAGGCCAAGCCCCGGAAGAAGAAGGCAACGAAGGTGACCCATCTTCCAGCCGCCTCTGTTAACATAATATGCAGAGGGAGGGGTCTTTTCTGGTCCCAAAGATGGAGATAAGGAATCTTCACTCCTCCAGCCAGCTCCCCGGACTCTGACTACAACCCCAGCTTGAGTCAGGTTCTGGTAAACTAAGAGGGTGCCTTTCAAGGTACTCGCTCAAGGGTAGAAATTCCCTCTGATTATAGACAACCTTCTTCGTCAACTAGAGCCGTGTTGCCTACACCATTGAGAAACCTCTTCCAGTGTTCAGATGATGAGGAGGAAGCCAGCGAATATGCCTCTTCAGCCATAATCAGCTCAGTGCGGACGAGTCTTGTGTCTGCTAACATGGCCAACAACAATGATGATGACCTCCGTCGGCAGATGGAGGCACAAGAGCAGACTTCCAGGGCCCAGTGGGAAGCTTTGGACAACATCCAGCAGATGTTAGCTCACTGACCAACTGATCGGGGGAAAACCGCGCACAAAAAGTGTATGTTTTGAAGTGAAGATTTAAAGTGTGTGTGCTTTGGCTTCCTCGATACTTCCGTTATAGCATAGAGGCTAAAACGAGTCGAATCCACAAGGACGGGAGGCGATAGAAGCTTTACCGGTTGATTCACGTGTTTGTTAAAGATTCTTCAAAGTTTTAAAGAATGAAAAGAAAAGAAAGTAAAGAATGAAAAGAGAGGTACGGTGAAATACGAAGAAGTGGGAAACATAGAAAAGAATGGTTTTTTGTGATTTTTGATATTTCTAAAATAAAGTGAAAAACAAAGAAAACTCACGGCTACTAACTACTAATGACTCCACCAACACGCTAACCTCTTAGTGATAGTTGCCTCACATGTATCATTGGCCATCACTAGTCTTTGGTTCAAGAGCTTTACAAAGCATAACCCATATGTAAGTCTTCACATCCCAACTCAACAAAACAAGTGCAAGCTACACTTACATCATCAAAACCCAATAAGAGCAAGCATGAAATAAAGTAATGTTAGCTTGTTAGTGGTTAGGAAGTTAGAGTTAGATCCATCATCATGAGCCATCAATGACTCTTGCAAGAGCAAGGCCAAAACGAGGCTATTAGATTCATGTGGATTATCATAAAAGAAGTTAGCAAGTTGGTGGTTAGTAGTTAGTTGCCATGAGAGAAAAGACTAGCTACACATGTAAAAGAGATTAAAGAGAAGAAAATAAAGATAAGGTAAGAGAGCACCTTTCATAGATTGTCACCTTCTATTACAAACACTCTTGCTTCCCAACATGTACCACTCTCTCTCCCTAGTACAAGATCTACAAGAAATGAAAAATATAAGGGAGGAAGAAGAAGAACTACACTACACTACCCTAAATTACAAAATGAAAATAAAACTACTCCTAAAACTCTGCATATCTTCTTTCTGCAACCCCCAGAGGAGTATTTATAGGCACCAGCGAAGATGGGGGCCAGGGGACAAGAAGTGACCCCAAACGGCGCGCGCGCCGCCGCCGTATGGCCGCGAAAACGCGGCAAAAGCCGCGTTTCCGCGGCTGGCGCGCGCCGCCGCCTGCTGCGCGGTTGTCCCCCTATCGGCTAACGCTCCCGGTTTCTGGTTTGGCGCCCCTGGTTTTGACAGAACCAGCTCTTTAGGTCAATAGCTATTTTAATAGCCCTTTAATCACCAATTAAATGGTAATTTGGGTCTTCTTCTTCATTTGCACACCATTGACCTAAGATCAAACAAGCAAGATTTTATTAGAAGAATTTATTATCAAATAAATGTGAGAATGTGATGAAAATTATGCAAAATTAGAGACTAATCACACCCCCACACTTATCTTTTGCTCGTCCCGAGCAAAACAAAAAACTAAGAAAATTATTACACCAATTTCGTAGGTGACGCGATTGCACTGAGCATGTGCAACAAGCCGTTAAACCTCTAAGTTTCCCCTAGAGGAGGAGTTTTGTCTCCTGAGAGTTTTCAGCGGATTACACCCACAAAATCCATAAAGAAAGAAATCAAATGTTAGTATTTTGAAAACACATTTTTGAAATAAAGAAAAGTGTTGAAGTATTTTTGTGAAAATATAAGTGATCCAAGGTCAGAGGTTAACCAGAAATTTTTCTTTCTTAAACTAAGTCAAAATGCAAAAAATCTTGTTATAAATTAAATGTAAGAATTTAAAATTGAATTAACTCTTTAATCTTTCATAAAATTCTTAGAAAAATTTGCACTTTGTGAATAGTGAATGTTTTTGGGATATCGACTCTAACTTTCATGCCATTTATTTAATATATATTATTATTATTTTATTTATTTATTTATTTTTTTCTCTTTTTTTCTTCCCTTAGTTTTTTTAGGCTTTCTTATTTACCCGGGTAGTGAGCCTTTAGACGGTGACTCCCAAACCAGATGGTCTTAGGGCACCAGATGAGAAAACATCCCTCGGACTTAAGGACTCGAGTAAACAAGGCCACAAAACTAAAGGGGATTATTTTATTTTTGTCCACCGGTTTAGGTATGAATAATCATGCTTCCTGAGGCATAATTACCCAACTTCAATAAGTGGTTTTTATTTATCATATAAGTATATATTTTGTTTTGTTTTTTTTTTGAATATTTTTATGGCATTTTCAGTCTTTGTTTCAATCCCAAAAATTGTGTAAGTATGGAGTGCATAAATCTAAGGCAAAAAATTGAAGATCAAATTATCTTTTCAATCTCACTTTCTTATCCTATAATTTAGACAAGATCTATTATTTTGACTTAGTTTAAAATTTCATAATTTGAGGTCTTCCTAATTCCTAAGATAATCTTAATTTTCTTAAAAATAAATCAAAAACTATTTCTCTTGTTTCAAAAAGTTTTGTAAAAAGAAAAGAAAAGTTTTTTTTTGAAAAGAAGTGTAAAAGAAAGAAAATGTAAAACTAACTATGTTAGTAAACCCTCCCTCTTATTACACGCATGGTCCTCAATGCATCGTGAATGTGTAAATACATGAAATAAATGGAGAGGGAAGGAAGATTACCTCAAGGGGGTGGCTCTGGTGGTGGTCGGATTGGGCCAAGCATTGCGACCCAATCAAGATATCGTGGATCATTCAGAAATCCACCAAGGACCTCTCTAATATGACCCCAGAAAAGAATTATGGATTGAATGGTCTTATTGAAAAATTTATCCCCATCTAATGGCCAATTTTTAAAAATAATGACTGAGTCATTTTCTTCAACATTCTTGTCCAACAATGAAGTGTGATTTTGAGAGATGATTGATTTGGACTCAATGGAACAGGAACAAAAATCGATACCGACTCGGGAAGTTGACTCAGATCAAGTCGAGAGTCAACAATGAGACTCGAAATTGGTTCAAAAATAGGATCCAAACCAAAGAATTGATGTTCACACACTTTCTCCAACAATGAAGTATGATCATTAGAGATTGGTGATTCTATTTCACGGTGTACTGGTACAGGATTCAATGTTGACTCTGGAATAGAGAAAAAAATCTGGTAAGGATACCGGGGTCATTATTGAATCAAAAAGTGAAATGCAGTTCCCAACAGGAAGTTCAGGATCACATTCAGGTTCGATTCCAATTTCAGGGAAGGGATAACTTGCCAAAATGTCCAGGCGACTTTCATAACTTGGAGATTCGTCAAGTTCAAATGTATGTTCTGAAATTGAAGCTGGATTTTCAAAATGACATGATCCATGGGTCCAATCAGTAGAGTTAGGGATATAAGAATCGATCAAAGGTTGACAAGAAAGGCTTTCCTCGCTCTCATTGATCAATTCGCTCAAAAGTGAATCTAACCTACTGATAGGCTGTGTAACAGAATTTGGATTCGGAATCATGTCTTCCATACTCTTTGTAATTGGTTCTTGAAAATATGAGTATGGAAGTTGAGTTTGGAAATTGTGGTGAAATCGTGAGTCCATAGGATTTTGCGGTTGTTGCTCGGACTCATGCAAGGGTTCCATACTCAAGTCCAGTATTGAAGTTTGTTCATTTTGAATTGGTGAGACTGAAAAAGATGAGTGGGAGTCTTGAAAATTTGGTTGAGATGATGAGTCCAACATGTTTTGCATTCTTTCACAAAAGACTTCCAAACGCTTTTCTAGTTCAGATTCTTCTTCAATGGGATGCTCTAGAAAAGGAGTGTGTGGAGTTTGATATGGGAAGGATTGTGAATTGAGCAAAATTTGCATTTGTTGTAGGGACTCTTCTATACTCCTTTCCAATGATGATTTTTCTTCAATTGGTGGTTCAGGAAAAGGAGTATATGAATCAAAATTGGGGAACGAATATTGTGAAAATTGTGGACAAGATGGTTGAAAATTTGACTCGGGGTAGATGAATCCCATTAACTCTGTGAAGAGTTGAAATTATTTTGAAAATTATGGTCATATGGTTGGGGATTTGGGTCATATTGATTCGGATAATCCCAACCCGGCATATATGGTTGGTTCATGTTGTACATTGTCGGGTCAGAGTTATCCGAGTCAAATGAGGTCGGGGTGAAATATGGATTCATATTATAATTGAAAGAATTGTTGTTATTAAAATCCATATCACAATTTATAAAAAAAAAGAAGAAAACAAACAAACAAACAACAAAGAAAGAAAAAGAAAACAAGCCTATGCTAGGGTTGACTTAGACCTAGACGACTCCTAGACTGTCCACCGGGGTCTATTGTCAGAAGCTGACCACGAGTTAATCGGCCAGGTAGGGGCAAGATCGGTGGGAGGTATCCGTGCCGGAGCAACGGGCCTAATTATGCCAAATCACCGTTCTTCGAGGTTTCGCCTCTCAATCCCCAACCTTAGACACCGATTTAGCATGAGTCAAATTCTAACAACTTTTCCCCTTAGGTCAATCTCCTAAATGAGTCCGAGATGTCCCTAGGGGCCAACGTCTAGCAAATTTTATTAAGGCTTGAGTTGTGTGAGTGGGGAGGTGATTTTTGGGCTAAGGGAGGGTAATGACTTCCCCACCTTATATTGTTTTGGGTTTTGCCCTTAAGTTAAATTTGTGCAAGTGTGCAATATAGATAAGTATGAACACAAAAAAGCGAGTAATCACTGAAGTGTTTGTCCTATACTATATGCAATGCCATATGTACACCTCCTATCAATATCACAACAACACAAGAATAAAATACAGTATATTGGAATGAAAATTGACACGTGCCTAGATGCAAATGTCTAAACCGTTTAAAGCATCCAATTTCTGTATTTTAATTCTTAAAATTATTTGCAGTGTACAAGTAATATAAACAAAAATTAGCAGCAGAGTATATGAATGTACAAGAAGTTACCCGACCACACTTGAGTAAGTGTGGACTTCTGCAATGCTAAAATTTAACCTGCACACCAAAAAATAAAGAAGAAAAGTTAACAAACTTGTGAAATTAAACCGTTCCCATCCCCGGCAATGGCGCCAAAATTTGATCGGGGGAAAACCGCGCATAAAAAGTGTATGTTTTGAAGTGAAGATTTAAAGTGTGTGTGCTTTGGCTTCCTCGATACTTCCGTTATAGCATGGAAGCTAAAACGAGTCGAATCCACAAGGACGGGAGGCGATAGAAGCTTTACCGGTTGATTCACGTGTTTGTTAAAGATTCTTCAAAGTTTTAAAGAATGAAAAGAAAAGAAAGTAAAGAATGAAAAGAGAGGTACGGTGAAATACGAAGAAGTGGGAAACATGGAAAAGAATGGTTTTTTGTGATTTTTGATATTTCTAAAATAAAGTGAAAATAAAGAAAACTCACGGCTACTAACTACTAATGACTCCACCAACACGCTAACCTCTTAGTGATAGTTGCCTCACATGTATTATTGGCCATCACTAGTCCTTGGTTCAAGAGCTTTACAAAGCATAGCCCATATGTAACTCTTCACATCCCAACTCAACAAAACAAGTGCAAGCTACACTTACATCATCAAAACCCAATAAGAGCAAGCATGAAATAAAGTAATGTTAGCTTGTTAGTGGTTAGAAAGTTAGAGTTAGATCCATCATCATGAGCCATCAATGGCTCTTGCAAGAGCAAGGCCAAAACGAGGCTATTAGATTCATGTGGATTATCATAAAAGAAGTTAGCAAGTTGGTGGTTAGTAGTTAGTTGCCATGAGAGAAAAGACTAGCTACACATGTAAAAGAGATTAGAGAGAAGAAAACAAAGATAAGGTAAGAGAGCACCTTTCATAGATTATCACCTTCTATTACAAGCACTCTTGCTTCCCAACATGTACCACTCTCTCTCCCTAATACAAGATCTACAAGAAATGAAAAATACAAGGGAGGAAGAAGAAGAAGAACTACGCTACACTACCCTAAATTACAAAATGGAAATAAAACTACTCCTAAAACTCTGCATATCTCCTTTCTGCAACCCCCAGAGGAGTATTTATAGGCACCAGCGAAGAGGGGGGCCAGGGGACAAGAAGTGACCCCAAACGGCGCGCGCGCCGCCGCCGTATGGCCGCGGAAACGCGGCAAAAGCCGCGTTTCCACGGCTGTCCTTGGGCAGCGCGCGCGGCGCCGCCTGCTGCGTGCTGCGCGGTTGTCCCCCTGTCGGCTAACGCTCCCGGTTTCTGGTTTGACGCCCCTTGTTTTGACAGAACCAGCTCTTTAGGTCAATAGCTATTTTAATAGCCCTTTAATCACCAATTAAATGGTGATTTGGGTCTTCTTCTTCATTTGCACACCATTGACCTAAGATCAAGCAAGCAAGATTTTATTAGCAGAATTTATTATCAAATAAATGTGAGAATGTGATGAAAATTATGCAAAATTAGAGACTAATCACCAACCAGAATCCAATGACATCGGCAGCAATCATAACGATGAGAAGTATAACAACGATGAACGTCCTAAGACTAAGAAGTCGAAGGAAAGCTCCTCAATTGATGTCGTGGTCATTAAAGGCATCCAGGCTCAGATTGTATCTCTAGCCCAGAGGGATGAATTGAAGAAGGTGGGGATGACTCGTCCTTACCCGCTGGAGTGAGATTCAGTATCGTACCCACCAAAGTTCAAGCCACCTACGTTGCACACGTATGATGGCAAGGGCTTGCCCAACCAATATATTTATTACTTCCGATCTCGAATCAGTAACATGATAGATAATGATGCCATTATGGCAACTATTCATTGGCACCCTTAAGGGGGTAGCCTTTGACTGGTTCAGAAGCCTGCCCAGTAGTTCCATTAATTCTTGGATTGACCTAGAAACTTAGTTCCTCTCTCGATTCTACGAGGATGATACCGAGGTGACTATGAACAACTCCTCTCAACAGTCAAGAAAAGAGGAGAATCTGTAAGGGAATACATTGAGAGATTCCATAACCTTTCTCTCATGTGCCCTGCGGGCATGCCATTACCCATGTTACTTCAGACATGTCGACATAACTTTCTTGACAGAGTACAAGTTTGTATGGGAGCTGTCAAATCCCATACATGGAAGGAGCTTGTTAAGCAAGCTGAGATAACTGAGAAATCAGCTAAAAAGTTTGAGCCCTCAGTCCCTAAGAATAAGTGGGGGGTCAACACCAAGGGGCGTGATGTAGCCCAATCTTCTCAATGAAAGGGGAAGAAAACCATCGCCATTGAGTTATTAGGGACGGCACAATCAAAGCAGAAGAATAACAACAATGAAAATCAGGAATTTAAATTCTCGCCAAAGGTGTACTCCTTCAAAGATGAGAAGGTGGCGGCAATCTTTCATTTGCTACACAAGGATAACAAGCTCAAGTTACCTGAAGCTCGGCGACTTAATAAAGTGGGGCGTACAAATGATCAAAATTACTGCCTCTTTCATAGGATGGTGCATTACCCTACCAGTAGGTGCTATGTCCTCAAAGACAAGATCCAAGTCCTAGTAGATGCTAGAATTCTGACTCTCAAGTCAGAATAAAAGAAAATCACCGCCAATATGGTGACTCTTAATTTTGGCACATTCCTAAAGATGACTGTCCAAGATGGATTGATCCCAATTTCTAAGGTAAGATTAGACGTCATCAACTCTTTGACTGAACAATAAAAAGCTAAATGCCTCATCCTCATCATGACAGAATCTGGAGAAATCATGTGGGTCCACCCAGATATTGTCAAAGATAAGCAGTGGGAGACCAACAAGCCCAAGCTCAAAGAAAAGTCATGTAATGTCATCTCCCTTGCGGTAGATGATGACTCTGTGACTGTCGCCTTTCTCAAGGACTCAAAGGGAGAGAATCCTGCCTTATTAGCATAGCCTTCCATATCGCAGCCGGTGGATACGCATTCTGGTAAATAGTACTTATGACAATACGATCTGACACCTGATGGAGCTCCCCAACCAACGACGTCAGGAACCGCTGCACCTATCCAGGCCCCAGCGCCAATGGACAAAGAAAAGCAGGAGGAGATTTGCTTCAATGAGTCCTTAAAGAAAAATCCTTCCAAAGGATTGAATACTCCCTTTCGCTTTGATATATTGGCACAGTTGGCTAAATCTCAACTCATATTACTCTACACGAGCTACTCCGCCCCTCCAAGGAGACAAGAAAGGCACTTAGGGATGCTCTTGCTAATTCTGAATTATTTCTAACACAAGTACCCATCCCTACAAAAGAAGATAGAGCACCATGCCCCCGATGTCATTTGGTACAACAATAGGTGCCTTGCATCACCTTCACTCCTGAAGACATGCTCCTCAAGAATAACCGACACGACAGGTGATTGAGTTTTTACCTGCACATAAAATATAGAATTTCAGTTTTAAGAATAATAGTGCATGGTGCTCAATACTACCGCTATAGCAAGTGGCTATACGGGTCGTGATCCACAGGGAGGGACTAGCGATGGAAGCTTGTTTAGTAAGTTCTCTCTTTTTTTATTTATAATTATATTTACAATGATATTTACAATGAAGAAGTGTGAAAAAGATTGGAAATTTGGTGATTTACACTAAAAATAAAAGAAAGAAAACTAAAAACTAAAAAAAAACATACTTACCTCTTCGACCTGTTTACCTTTGATCCGTTGCAACGACTTACCTTGTCTTTGAAGGCATTCAAGCATGGCGTATAGGATCTTCCCCCTTCTCGATCTACACTACGAAAATAAAAGATAAACTATACTAGCAAGAGAAGGTTTGTTCATCACCATAGGCCATCAAGGGCACTTCAACGGCTAAGCAGTCTCGAAGCTATCAGATTCTCTTGGATTGCAAGACATCAGAGGAAAACAAAAACAAAATAAGAATAGAAGAACAAAAATAAACTTTGAGTTGATTCAATTAACAATGGAAGAAAAGATTACTTACACCGATTGTCACCTTCAGTACAAGTTTGATCTCCTTCCTCCATGAAAGTATCCTCTCCTCTCAGTTACAAAAATTACATAAAAGAAAACTAAAAAAAACTTAAATTACAATCTACAAGTTAGCCTAAGAAAAACCCTAGATTTGTTTCTGTACTGCACTGGACGCCCTTCTCTGTTGCTCTGCAGGGGTATTTATAGGAGCTGGAAGAAGTAGAGTCCCAGTACAACTCTCCCAAAAAATCTGAACGTCAAACTCATCCAGGGAGCCGCGGCCAAAGTGTGGCTTCTGGCCACGCGCTTTCGCGCGTGGCCTCCTCTGGTCCGTCCATCTGGGTGTATCTGTTTAGATATGGCATCCTGACTCTTTATTTTGAAATTTTGGGATAACTTGGGAAGCAAGTTACCCCAAATCCAAATCTTCCAAATCTTTTAAAACGAATTTCATCTTTGCACTCTCCTCCTTTTATCTTTATCCTTGTCCTGCAAGTGTTTAGGGTTGAGTAGAAGTCTATCCCTTCCCTCTTCTTTTAGTATTTGCAACTTTTGCACTTGGTAATTGCAATTTTGACATTTGGTAATTGTAACTTTTGCATTGGGCTTGTACATGGGCTTTTTGGCTTCTTTGGGGCTTTTATTTCTTTATTTTTTATTACTCAAGGCCTGCACACAATAAATAATAAAACATTAGTAATAGTGCAAAATTATAGGAATAAATATGAAAATGTGATAGTAAATGTAGTGATAAATATGCACTTTTTACTACCTATCACACTCCCACACTTATCTTTTTGCTCGTCCTCGAGTAAAAATAAAAAAGAATAAGAGAAGAAAAACTAATCTATCCTAACTCACTTTCGTAGGCATCACGATTGCAGTTAGCATGTGCAACAAGCCGTTAAACCTCTAGGTTACCCTAGAGGACGAGTGTTATCTCGTGAGGGTTTTCAGCAGATTACACCCATAAAATCCATAAAAAGGAAAATATTTGAAATATGTTTGAAGAGACTAAGTAGTCTATAAGTTTTAGGATTATCATTTTTATTCATTCTTAAACTTAGTCTTTATATAATAAATTGTTATCTATTTTAGATAAGAATCAAAATTGAATTTTTGTATAGACTTTTTCGTTACCAAAAGTCATATGCATCCTTGTGAATCTTTACTAGGAATTCTTTAACTTGGACTCTCATGCCTCTTTATTATTATTTTCTCTTTTTTTTTAATATGTATAACTCATCTAATTTTCTTTCGTGTAAGCATAAAGGCTTCTTGAGGCTCTCATACCTAACTAATTGACTATTATATGTGTTAGTACATATATAAGTAATATTTCTTAGTTTTCTTAGGCTTTCTAATCCACCCATGTAGCGAAATTAAAGTCGGTGGCTCCCAAACCGGTCAGTTTTAGGGCACCGGGTGAGAAAACACCCCACGGACTTAAGGATTCGAGTGAATTAGGCCACAAAACTAAGGACTTTATTTATAAAATCACCTTTAGGCGTGAATACTGATGCTTCTTGAGGCACTGTATCCAGCTTAATTAGTGAATTTTTTTTTCAATTTTTTTTAGTATTATTTTTTATCGGGCACAAGAGTCTTTATCTTAGAATTCTAGATGTGTAAGTGTATTAGATATGCACATTTCATTAAGGTAAAAATCAAGACTAATTACTTATTCAATTTTTTCTCCTATACCTAAAAATTCAACAATTTATTTATTTTGACCAAGTTTTTAGAAATCCTAATCATGATTTTCCTAATTTTTAAGACTAACTTAGATTTCTTTCAAAAGATAAGTCAAAGTATTGTCCTCTTTTTCAAAAAGTTTTTTTTTAAATTTTTAAATTTTTTTTTAAAATTTTGTTAGTTAGTATCTAACTATGTTAGTATGTTAGTAAATCCTCCCCCACAACTATCTCATGCATTGTCCTCAATGTATGAATGAATGCATGTATGCATGAAAAAGAAGAAAGGGAAGGCAGATGTTGCCTCAAGGTGGTGTTCCGGTGGTGGTCTAATTGGTCCACGGAATGCGGCCCAATCTACTTTTTGTGGAGTTCGGAGGAACCCATCAGAAATCTCTCTTGTATAACCCACTAAAATGTATGTATGATCATTTTTTAAAATTCCATCCCATCAAATTTTCAAATTTCATAATTATTTTCAGAGTCAATTGTGTCAACCGCCTTGTCCCAAAATGGAGTGTGAAAAGATGGAATGATTGACTTGGACGTCAGAAGTACGGGAACGAATACCGACTCAGGAAAGAAACCTAAATCAAGTAAGGGTTCAGGAGTCGAGCTTGGTTCAATAAGTGTGTCCAAGTCAAGAAGTTGAAACTCAAGTCCACATTTATTTTCCAACAATAGAATGTGACTTAATATTGGTGATTCAAGTCAGGAATGATAGGTGTGGGAATCAAAACTGACTCTAAAATATTACCTAAGTCGGGTAACAAAACAGGAGTCAATATTGATTCGGGAATTTGAACTTGATCACAGATTTGAGAATCTAGGTCACATTTCTCATTGAGTTCAATGTCATAAAATGAGAACTTGCCAATTTATCCATGGGACTTTCAAAATTATAAAATTGGTCAAGTTCAATATGATCATCAAAAATGGGTGATTCAATTTCATGATGAATTGGCACAGGATCCAATGTTGACTCGGGAAAAAGATTAAAATTAGGTGGAGAAACCGGTCATTATTGAATCAAGAAGTAAAATTGAATCACTAAGTGGAGGTTCATGATCATATTCATTTTCAAGTTCAATTTCAGGAAAGGAATAACTTGCCAAACTGTCAATGTCATTTCCAAAATTTGGAGTTTGGGCAAGTTCAAATGATTGTACTGAAATAGAATCTTGTTTTCCAAAGCAACGTGGCTCTTCGGCTCTAAGAGAATGGTTAGCGACATCAGAAATGGCCGAACGGTGAGAACGTAAAGTTTGAACATCATATCTATTTCATGATCACAAGCTAATCTAGCCTGAGTCATGGCTTCAAGCATCTTTTCATAGTCGATTGGTGCATTATTTTGTTGTGATTGGACTTGAAAAGATGAAGTGTTGTTGTGACAATCGTGATGAAATTGTGAGTCCGTCAGATTCTGTGATTGTTGCTTGGACTCACGCATCATCATGTCTAAGATTGATGGTGATTGTTGTTTGGACTCATGCATACTCATCATTTTCAAGATAGATGGTTTTCTATTCTGAATTGGTGGATCTGAGTAGGAATCTTGGAAATATTGTGGACAAGGTGGGTACGGAGGACAAGTTTGTTGAAAATTGGACTCGGGGGAAGCGAAACCCCATGGACTCTGTGAAGAGTTGAAATTGTTATGGAAATTATGGTCATAAGATGGGGGACATGGGTTATATTCATTCGGATAAGACCATTCCGGCACACTAGGTTGGTTAAAGTTAGGATGTGCCGGGTTGGTAATATCCGAAAAAGAGGTTGGTGTGTAATATGATTAAAATTGAAAACATTATTGTTATAGGCCATATCACACAATACAAACACAAACAAACAAAAAAGAAAAAAAATTCTAACCTAAGTTAGGGTAGACCATGACCTAGACGACTCCTAATTGGTTAGACTGTCCACGGGAGGTATAATGCAGACTTTGACCACAAGTTAATCAGCCAGGTCAGGGCAAGATTGGTGGGAGGTTTTCCGTCAAAGACGTTCCTTAATTAAATAACCACCAATCTTCGGGCTTTCGGCCCTCAATCCCCTTCCTAGACACTGATTTGGCAGGAGTCAAATTCCAACACCGTTCCCCCTTAAGATAATCTCCTAATTGAGTCCGAGATGTTCCTAGGGCCAACGTCTACTCATTTTTAGTTAGGCTTGGGTTAGTGAGTGAGGAGATTGTTTGTGGGCCAAGGAAGGGTGATGAAATCCCCACCTTATCTTATTTATAGGACATGCCCTTAAGTCAATTTAGTGCACGTGTAAAGCAATAAACCAATATTCACTCAAAAGCAATAAATCAGCCAAGGGTGCTTCCTGGTCTATACGCAATGCGAACGTACCTTGTCTCCAGCACTCTTCAACAGAAATTAAAAAAAATTAAATAGACACGTGCCTATATGCAAGAGTCTAATTTTTTTTATTTTCTCAACAAATAGGTTACTGTTAATTAATTAGCAGTGTGCAGGGTGATCACAGAGAAAAGTTAACAGAGCAGTAAACCAATCTTTCAATTTGCAGCAACCTGCAGAAAACAGAGTGAGTAGTGAACTACTCAGGCCGCGGAAACGCGGCTATTGCCGCGCAAACGCGGCTCTGTAGTAGGCTCTACTGCTCTGCCTTCAAGGGCAGAGGCACAGAGTTGCTATATGTCCTTTGCTGCTGTTAGTTTTTCTGTTCTCTGATCCTGCAAACAAAAAGAATAAATAAATCAATAATTAGTTTTTTTTAGAGAGAAACTTACCGTCCCTCCCCGGCAACGGCGCCAAAATTTTGTTTGAGTTTTTACCTGCACATAAAATATAGAATTTCAGTTTTAAGAATAATAGTGCATGGTGCTCAATACTACCGCTATAGCAAGTGACTATGCGGGTCGTGATCCACAGGGAGGGACTAGCGATGGAAGCTTGTTTAGTAAGTTCTCTCTCTTTTTATTTATAATTATATTTACAATGATATTTACAATGAAGAAGTGTGAAAAAGATTAGAAATTTGGTGATTTACACTAAAAATAAAAGAAAGAAAACTAAAAACTAAAAAAAAAACATACTTACCTCTTCGACCTGTTTACCTTTGATCTGTTGCAACGACTTACCTTGTCATTGAAGGCATTCAAGCATGGCGTATAGGATCTTCCCCCTCTCGATCTATACTACGAAAATAAAAGATAAACTATACTAGCAAGAGAAGTTTTGTTCATCACCATAGGCCATCAAGGGCACTTCACCGGCTAAGCAGTCTCGAAGCTATCAGATTCTCTTGGATTGCAAGACATCAGAGGGAAACAAAAACAAAACAAGAATAGAAGAATAAAAATGAACTTTGAATTGATTCAATTAACAATGGAAGAAAAGATTACTTACACCGATTGTCACCTTCAGTACAAGTTTGATCTCCTTCCTCCATGAAAGTATCCTCTCCTCTCAGTTACAAAAATTACATAAAAGAAAACTAAAAAAAACCTAAATTACAATCTACAAGTTAGCCTAAGAAAAACCCTAGATTTGTTTCTATACTGCACTGGACGCCCTTCTCTGTTGCTCTGCAGGGGTATTTATAGGAGCTGGAAGAAGTAGAGTCATAGTACAACTCTCCCAAAAAATCTGAACGTCAAACTCATCCAGGGAGCCGCGGAAACGCGGCTTTGGCCGCGTTTCCGTTGCCAAAGTGTGGCTTCTGGCCACGCGCTTTCGCGCGTGGCCTCCTCTGGTCCGTCCATCTGGGTGTATCTGTTTAGATATGGCATCCTGATTCTTTATTTTGAAATTTCGGGATAACTTGGGAAGCAAGTTACCCTAAATTCAAATCTTCCAAATCTTTTAAAACGAATTTCATCTTTGCACTCTCCTCCTTTTATCTTTATCCTTGTCCTGCAAGTGTTTAGGGTTGAGTAGAAGTCTATCCCTTCCCTCTTCTTTTAGTATTTGCAATTTTTGCACTTGGTAATTGCAATTTTGACATTTGGTAATTGCAACTTTTGCATTGGGCTTGGACATGGGCTTTTTGGGCTTCTTTTGGGCTTTTATTTCTTTATTTTTTATTACTCAAGGCCTGCACACAATAAATAATAAAACATTAGTAATAGTGCAAAATTATAGGAATAAATATGAAAATGTGATAGTAAATGTAGTGATAAATATGCACTTTTTACTACCTATCAATAGGCCCTTGTACTATATAGGATATATTGTATAGGATATATTGGGTCTACACATATCGAGAGAATACAGGTTGGTCCTGGGTCTGCTTTAAATATTATCCCTAAGAGACTGCTTTATTTTCTCTGCATCCCATTGAGCAGGTTGTCAACCACGACTATGACCATATATGGCTTCAACGCCGGGAGTAGTCATCCTCTGGACAAAATCCATCTCCAATATCAAATCGGAGATTTGAAATAAGAAGTAATGTGCTACGTCATCGACGCCGACACGTCCTACAATCTTTTGCTCGGGCGATCTTGAATCCATGCCAACTGGATCGTGCCTTCCACACTCCACTAATACTTCAAATTTGTGGACGACAAGGCAATGGTCAGGATGGTGTTTGCTGAGATGCAACTGTTCAAAGGGGTGAAGAACTACTTCACCGGTTCTCTACTTTAAAAAGAGAATGGTAAATTGGTAACAAAATTGTTGCCTGACGATATCGATAGTGGCAACGAGGCGGACTCAGAATCAGGAGAAGATCTAATAGTTTCTTTTGATGGGAAAACAATTGTGGCATATCTGGACGATCCTGATTGTAATAACTCCGCCGATAATGGTGATGAATGGGTCCTTAATGAAAATGTCAATTTTGATTATTCCTTGTTTTGTGATGATGTAAATAGTCCTATTGACATGAACCCCTATACATGCCTCTGCCTATGTCAACGGCATGCAAGCATATAGAAGAGAATGATGGGTCTGTATTTGTAGTCTCCTCTTTCAAGAAGGACCAGTCACCCATTATATTTGGCAGAGTCTGACATTAGATTACTATATCCAACAACTCAGATGAAGACTTGGAGCCCCCATAATTCTTTCACTCTGCACGGCCACTGCACCATATGATGAAAGAAATGGGATACAACTTACGTCATAGTGAAGGCCTGAACTTTGAAAGAGGATGACACATCCCTCTATAACCTTTCATACCAAAAGAAAAACCGACCAACTACTACGATCAGACTCGCAGGGGGTTGGGGGTACACCACTCCATCCGTTCAATCAGATTCAGAATCTAAAAAGTCTCTACCGTCACATTATTTATACTCATCAGGTTGGGAATTCAATGTAAGCATGGGGGTTGCCTTCAAGAAACTTTTGGTCAACATTGCCTTGACCAGTCAGGTGGAACCAGAAGAGGACATTGAGCCATTCGACACTGAACCTTAGGCTCAACAACTAGATCTTTAATGGGAGAAGCGTTTTGAACAACACGACCCTCCTATAGAAGATAAAGTGATTCAAATTGATGTTGGTGATCAAAAGCACTCAAAGCTCATCTTTATAAGCGAAATCTTGTCACCGACAGAGAAGCAAGACCTTATAGCCTTGATAAAGGAGTATATATATGTCTTTACTTGAAGCTACGAAGACATGCCTGGTCTCGACCCTCAGGTGGCTATGCGTCGCCTCAACATCAAGTCGGATGCTAAGCCAGTCAAACAACAATAATGACGATTCTGACATGATATTATGGAGGCAATTGAAGTCGAGGTTCAAAAACTTATCGAATGTGGCTTCATTCGAGAAGAACAACACCCAGACTGGGTTGTTAACATTGTACATGTCCTTAAAAAGAACGAAAAGATTCGGGTCTGCATTGACTTTCATGATCTTAATATAGCCTGTCCTAAAAATAAATTTCCATTACCTATCATGGATGTCATGATTGACAACCCGTGTGGTTTTGAAAGGATGTCCTTTATGGATGGCTTTTCAGGGTATAATCAAATCAAGATGTACCCGGATGATGAAAAGCATATATCATTCCGAACACCATTGTGTGAGCTTTGCTATGCTGTTATGCCGTTTGGCTTAAAGAACGCGGGTGCCACCTACCAGCGTGCAATGTGCACGATCTTTTGCGATCACTTGCGAAAGACAGTGGAATGTTATGTTGACGAGATTGCAATCAAAAGTCACGACAAGAACAATCATCTCCACGATTTGAGAACAATGTTCGATCTCATGCGGGCCCACCAGCTAAAGATGAACTCGACAAAGTCTTTCATGGGAGTTTCAAGTGGCAAGTTCCTAGGATTCATTGTCACATCCAAAGGAATTCATCTTGATCCGGACAAGATCAAAACCATTCAAGACATGCAGCCTCTAAATAATCTTAAAGAACTCTGAGGTCTTCAAGGCAAGCTGGCCTACATTTGAAGGTTTATCGTAAACCTGTCAGGTCGCTGTCAACCATTTACACAGCTAATAAAGAAAGGCGTATTCTTTGTTTGGGACGACGCTTGTCAAAAATTTGAGGATATCAAAGCATGCCCCACTAAGCCTCAGGTCCTGGCATCTCCTGTTGTGGGGAAACCAATCTTGCTATATGTAAGAGTCATGGACTATTTTTTAGGCGCTCTACTCGCATAAAAGAATGATGAAGGTGCCGAGCAAGTCATCTATTATCTCAGCAGAACCTTGATTGGCGTAAAAAGTCGTTACAACCCGATCGAAAAGGAATACCTTGCTCTTTTCTTTGCCATCCAAAGATGTGGCATTACTTGGTCGGGCAGACTATTCATGTCATTTCAAGAGTCAGGCCCCTTCAGATTTTGATGACAAAGCCTAGTTCAGTGAACTCCAGATTGGCTAATTGGGCCATACTGTTGTCCCAATATGATATGACTTTCGTACCCCAGAAGGCTATCAAAAGTCAAGCCCTCGCAGACTCTTGGCAGCTCACCCAGTTCCAGAGTCTTCAAAACTACATGAAGATATTCTGGATGAAGTTATCGAAGACAACATAACTTCAAGCGATGATGTATAACAGTTGTTCTTTGATGGTGCATTAAGAATCGGGACAAAAAGTATGATCATTGCTGGAGTGGGTAGTATTTATCTCGCCTGAGAATCACATCCTTCCTCATGCATTCTCGTTAACGAAATCTTATTCTAATAATTTAGCTGAGTGTAATGCTTTACTCATTGGCCTCCAACTTGCTCAACAGATGGGGGTAGAATATCTTGAAGCTTATGGCGATTCCAAATTGACCATCAACCAAGTCAAGGGTGAATATAAGATCCGCCATGAAGACCTCATACCTTATCATCATGCAGCATTCAGTTGGCCAATACATTTGAAGGCTTCTACATCAGTCATGTATCCCGTCTCCAAAATACAAAGGCAGATGCTCTAGCAGCGCTAGCAGCTACACTGGTTTTGCCTGCTGATACCAGCTACCATCTCACGGTGGCTACCCGTTATCTCTTCTGTCTAAAGTACGGTCTAGAGGTTAGTGAAGTTCATACAACCTCGACAAACTTCAAACCAAAAGATTGGTGATTCCCAATCATCGACTATCCCTTACACGACAAATTACCGATGACCCCAGGTAAGCAGTATTCGTTCGACGAAGGTCCACTCGATTCTACTACGATGCAGTGATAAAAACGCTATACCGCTGTTCATACGATGGCATACTTTTTCGTTGTCTATCCAATTTAGAGGCACAAGAAGTTATCAAAGAGGCTCATGATGACATATGTGAAGCTCATCAACCAAGACCAAAGCTCAATGATCGATTGCACCGATTTGGCTATTATTGGCTGACTATGATCACCGACGCAATCGAGTACGCAAAAAGGTGTAAGGCTTGTCAAATCTATGCGAATTTTTTACACTAACCCCCTGGAACTACTCCACCCCACAGTCGCATCATGGCTATTCGAAACTTGGGGAATTGATATAATAGGGCCAATCAGTTTTTCGTCAGCTAAAGGTCATCGGTCCATCCTTGTGATAATTGATTACTTCTCAAAGTGGGCAGAGGCTGTTCCGTTCGTTGAAGTTAAAACCACCAACATGGTTAATTTCATCAAACATCATGTCATCTACCGATTTGGTGTCCCCAGATGGATCATCCATGACAATGGTCCCCAATTCATAAGCCAAACCGTTTTATTGACTCTGTGACAAGTACCGGATTCAGAATGTGACGTCAACTGCTTACAACCATGCCGCCAATGGATTAGCAGAGGCATTCAACAAGACGATCATCAAGCTTCTCAAAAAGTTCATCTCCACAAGCAAACGAGATTGAAATGAGAAGCTTAGTGAGTGTCTCTGGGCCTATCGGACTACGGTCCAAACCCCAACAGGCAACACACCTTTTTCTCTGATATACGATGTGAAGCAGTTATACCTTTGGAGATTCAAATACCGTCACTTCGTCTTACTTTGATAACCCAGATGACTGATGAAGATAACCATCGGTTACGTCTCCAAGAGCTTGAAGCGCTAGACGAGAAGCGATTATAGGCTCAGCAGCGTATTGATCTTTATCAGGCTCGAATCTCAAAGGCCTTCAACAAAAAGGTCAAAGAGAGAATTTTTCAGAAAGGAGATTTGGTCTTACCAGTCAGATGACCTATGGTCATGACACACAAATCCAAAAGCAAATTCCAACCTAAATGGGAAGGGCCATTTGTAATAGAGATAGTCTACTCAAATAGAGCATATCGCCTATCCAATTCGAACAGTGACATGCTTATAATGCCAATCAATGACAAATTCCTGAAAAAATATTATCTCTGATCAAGTTAGCATAAACCTCTGATCATTGGGGATCCCTTCAGAGTCTGATCGGGGCGAAACTAGCACTCTAAAATGTGTATTTATGAAATCGATGTAAAAGCTCGCATGTGCTAATGTACCCTCGATACTTCTGTTATAGCATTGGCTCAATAGGTCGAATCCACAGGGACGGGAGGCGATAGAAGCATTAACAGTTTCTATTCACGTTTTATGTTAACAATTATTCTTTGTTAAAGAATTAGAAAAAGAAAAAAAGAAAAGAAAAGGAAAACAAGCATGTGGTAGGTAGAGAAGGCGATGAAAACGGCAAAGAAAACAAAAGAGAAGTGGTTTGGAAAACAAAATAGAAAAGAAGATGAAGCTTGTAGTAAAGAAAATGAAAACAAGGGTGAACAAAGAAGATGGTAAAAATAAAGATGAAAAGATAAAAGAATTGCTTTTTAAAACAAGATAAAAGAAAGCTCATGGCTACTAACTACTAAGTAATCCACTAACCATCTAACCTGATTGAGGCAAACCTGCACACAAAATACGAGATTATAGAACTTAGAAAGAAAATGTGCAAGTGCTCAATTCTTCCGCTATAGCAAGTGGCTATGCGGGTCGTGATCCACAAGGAGGGTTTGCGATGGAAGCTTTACAGTTCTTTATTGAAATCGTTAAGAAAATAAGCGAAAGTTCTTCTCTATTTTAAAGTTATAAAAATGAAAAAAGAAAGTATAGTTAAAGTTAGTAGAAAATGGAAGATGAAGAAGTTGAAAAATTCAGAAAACAAAAGAAAGCGATTATGTACAATGAAGTGAAAAGAAGAATGAAAACGATTTGGAAGAAGTGGATGGTGATCTAAACTAAGAAAGAAAAGAAAGAAAGAAAAGTGAAGAGGTACTTACCTAGGTTGATTGATGACTTACTTGAAACCTTTTTGCAAGTTCTACCTTTTTGCTTCGGAGGCGTTCAACGCATAGATCATAAACTCGAGCTCGGTTCCCGTGCACATTATATCGTCAAGCATAAGAAGAACGAAGTGATGCGGATCTTGGAAGAGGAGAACGTCTTTATGAACTATCGCTGGCTCTCACGTAGCTTGGTTATACTTGCTTTGGAATTCACTTGTACACTCAACAAATACAACCAAGGTAAAGTAGAAGAGGAAGAGGAAAGCAAAACAAATGTAAAGTAAAGTAGAATAGAAAACAAACAAAGCATTTACCTTTATTACTTGCTGAGACAATGAAAGAAAGGAGTAGGGTACATCGTCGGTGTCACTCTCAACATCAGCCCCTCTCTCTTACTTACATGAATCTTCTTTTACCCTAAGTTACATACAAATTACATAATAAGAAAGACTAAAAACCTAAACTAAGAAATGAAAACTAAGCTAAATCCTAATATGCCTTCACGTCCCTTTTCAGTGCACATAATGGCCTTTTATAGGCAGAAAACCCAACCACCAAGATCCCGGGGAGGTCGGGGGAGTTCACGCTCCCCCTAACTCCCCAAGATTGCTGCGGAAAGGCGGCCCAAGCCGCGTTTTCGCGTCAGGGTGTGGCCAGATGGCCACACCCTGTTGGTGGGTCTCTCCGGGGTTTTCTTCTGGCTTTATCCTTTGTTGATTTTGTCGTTTGAGCTCCGGATTCTGACGAAATGGCCTTGGATTCTTGGCTTTAACCGATCGATTCTGAGAGGATTCTTCTCAACCGGTTTCAACCTCTTGATTTTGCCCTGATTTTATGTGTACGAATTAACTCTGATTTAATTCAGAATTCTGGTGGGCTTTTGGGCTCATTTCTCTTCATCTCCTTAAGGATTGGGCCTGCAAATAAATTAAACAAATAATTAGAACAATGCAGGCTTTTATTCTAAAATAAGTATGGAAATGTGACATTAAATATGCAACATTAGTGACCATTCACACCCCCATACCTATCTTTTGCTCGTCCTCGAGCAAAACAACTAAACTATACTAGAGATTATTAGACCACTTTCGCAGGTCGCGCGATTGCACTGAGCATGTGCAACAAGCCGTTAAACCTCTAGGTTCCCCCTAGAGGACGAGTTTTGTCTCGTGAGGGTTTTCAGCGGATTGCACCCACAAAATCCATAAAGAAAGAGAAATAAAGAGTTAGTATTTTCGAAAAGCATTTTGAAAGAGAAAAATATTTGAAATATGATTGTAAGATCTAAGCAATCTATAAGTTATAGGAAAGCTGAATTTTTCATTCCTAAACTTAGTCTCTATTCAAAACTTTGTTATCAATCAAGGTAAGGAGTCAAATTGTGCTTCTCATCTAGTCTATTACTTTACCCTAAGTCATATGCACCTTGTGAATGTGAAAATTTTGACTAAGGGTTCATTAACTCTAACTCTTATGCCTTATTTATTTTTATATATATACTTTTTTGTGGTATTATTCCTTTGTTTTATTAGGCTTTCTAATCTGCCCATGTAACGAGCCTTTAATCGATGACTCCCAAACCAAACGGTCTTAGGGCATCAGGTGAGAAAACACCCCCAAGGACTTAAGGACTCGAGCAAACAAGGCCACAAAACTAAGGATTTTATTATATGAACCTCTTTTAGGCGTGAATACTTATGCTTTATTAGGCACAAATACCCAGCTTAATCAGAGGATTTTTCTTTTCAAACTTATCTAATCATCTTTCGCATAAATATCAAGGCTTGCTTAGGCCAAAGCACCTAGCTAGTCAATAATTAGACTTTTTTTTTAAAACTCATCTAATTATCTTTTGCATAAATACTAAGGCTTTCTTAGGCCAAAGCACCTAGCTAATCAATAATTAGATTTGTTTATATATATATATTTTTATAAGGCATAAGAATCTTTGTTTTTGAACCCTAAGTGTGTAAGTGTATGAAGTGTGCATATTTCATCAAGGTAAAGATCAAGACTAAATTACTTTGACAAATTATCTTCCTAACCCTATAAATCAAACAAATAATCTTATTTTGACCAAGTATAAGAAATCCTAATTTGGATTTTCCTATTCCTTAAGATTAACTTAATTTCTTACAAAAATAAGTCAAAATATTGTTTCTATTTTTCAAAAATTTTTTTAAAAGTAAAGAAAAATGTTAATTTTTTTTTTTAAGAAAAAGAAAAGTTATGTTAGACCCTCCCCCACACCTATCTCATGCATTATCCTCAATGTATGAATTAATGCATAGATGCATGAAAAAGACGACAGGGAAGGAAAGTGTTACCTTAAGGTGGTGGTTCCGGTGGTGGTCTGATTGGTCCACGAAACGCGGCCCAATCAACTTTTCTTGGGTCTCGGAGGAACCCACCAGAAGTATCTTTAATATAACCCATTAAAAATATGTATCCATAAAGGATCTTTATTAAATATTTAACCCCATCTAATGTCCATATTCCATAACTAATTTCGGAGTCAAATTTGTCAACCACCTCGTCCCAGAATGGAGTATGAAATGATAGAACGGTTGACTTAGACTCAGGAAGGACAGGAATTAATACCGACTCGGGAAGGTGACTTAAGTCAAGTAAAGGTTCAGGAGTCGAAATTGGTTCAAGAAGCGGGTCCAAGTCAAGAAGTTGAAACTCTAGTCCACATGTATTTTCTAACAATGGAATATGACTTAATGTGGGTGATTCCAGTTCAGGAATGATAGATGGAGGAATCAAAACTAACTCTAAAATATTACTCAAGTTTGGTAACACAACAGGAGTCAATATTGATTCAGAAAGTTGAACTGGATCACAGATTTGAGAATCTAGGTCGCATATCTCATTGGGTTCAATATCAAAAAATTGAGAACATGCCAATTTGTCAATAGGATCTTCAAAAGTGTATAATTGGTCAAGTTCAATATGATCCTCAAAGATGGGTGATTCAATTTCATTATGAATTGGTACAGGATCCAACGTTGACTCCGGGAAAAGATTGAAGTGAGGTGAAGATACCGAGTCATTATTGAATCAGGAAGAAGAATTGAATCACTAAGTTGGGGTTCAAGATCATATTCGTTCTCAAGTTCTATTTCAGGAAAGGAATAACTTGCCAAACTGTCAATATCTTTTTCAAAATTTGGAGTTTGGGCACGTTCAAATGGTTGTTCTGAAATAGAATCTTGATTTTCAAAACAACATGACTCTTCGGCTCTAACAGAATGGTAAGTGACATCAGGACGGTGGGAACGTAGAGATTCGACCATCATATCTATGTCACAATTTCTAGCATTTTGAGCATGAGTCATGGCTTCAACCATCTTTTCATAATTGATGGGTTCATTGTTTTGATGAAAAGATGAAGTGTTGTCTTGGAAGTGGTAGTGAAATTGTGAGTCCATCAGATTTTGGGATTTGTATTTGGACTCACGCATACTTCTTTGCAAAATTGATAGTTTCCTATTTTGGACTGGTGGAACTGAGTATGACTCTTGAGGATATTGTGGACTAGGTGGAGAAGGAGGACAAGTTGGTTGAAAATTATGCTCGGGGGAGGTGAATCCCCACTGACTCGGTGAAGAGTTGAAATTATTATGGACATTATAGTTATTAGATGGGGGACATGGGTTATATTGATTCGGATAAGACCAATCCGGCACACTAGGTTGGTTAAAGTCATGATATGCCGGGTTGGTAATATCCGAAAATGAAGTCGGTGTGTAATATGGATTATTATTGTAGTTGAAAAAATTATTATTATAAGCCATATCGCATAATAAAATACAAACAAAAAGAAAGAAGAACAAACAAATAAACAAACAAGAAAGAAAAAAATTCTAACCTAAGTTAGGGTTGACCTAGACCTAGACGACTCCTAACTGGTTAGACTGTCCACGGGAGGTCTAATGTAGATTTTAACCACAAGCTAATCAGCCAGGTTAGGGCAAGGTTGGTGGGAGGTTTTCCGTCAAAGACGTTCCTTAATTAAATAACCACCAACCTTCGGGCTTTCGGCCCTCAATCCCTTTCCTAGACACTGATTTTGCAGGAGTTAGATTCCAACATTTTTCCCCCTTAGGATAATCTCCTAATTGAGTCCGAGATGTCCCTAAGGCCAATGTCTACTCAATTTTAGTTAGGCTTGGGTTAGTGAGTGCTTGAAATGTGATTTTTGGGCTAAGGAAGGGTGATTAAATCCCCACCTTATCTTGTTAATGGGTTAGTGCCCTTAAGATTAATTTGTGCAAGTGTACAAGATATGTAAGATTCACTCAAAGCGATATAAATCAACCAAGAAGTGAGTCTTATGCTAAATGCAATGCATACGTACCTTGCTCCAGCACTCTTCAACAGTAAAAGTAAATGAATTGAAAAGACACGTGCCTAAAATGCAAACGTCTAATCAATTTTTAACTTTTGCAACAAACTTTTTACTGTTGATTATTAGCAGGTTTTTGTGATGGCATATAAGAAATAAATAATTGCAGCAAACTAGAATTTGCAAAGTTAGCAGCCCTGCAAAAACCTGTTAGTAGTCAACTCTTTATTGCCGCGGATCCGCGGCTTTTGCCGTGAAAACGCGGCAATTCAGAGGGCAATGGATCTCTGCTTTCTAGAGCAGAGGCCCAATACCACTTGTATGTCACTGCAAACTTATTTTCCTGCTTTGCTTGCCCTGTAACCTGCAACAGAGAAGAAAATTCGTTTAGTTCTAAAAAATTTTCAATAAAAATTCAGATTTCAATAAAAACCGTTTTACCCTCCCCGGCAACGGCGCCAAAATTTGATTGAGGCAAACCTGAACACAAAATACGAGATTATAGAACTTAGAAAGAAAATGTGCAAGTGCTCAATTCTTCCGCTATAGCAGGTGGCTATGCGGGTCGTGATCCACAAGGAGGGTTTGCGATGGAAGCTTTACAGTTCTTTATTGAAATCGTTAAGAAAATAAGCGAAAGTTCTTCTCTGTTTTAAAGTTATAAAAATGAAAACAGAAAGTATAGTTAAAGTTAGTAGAAAATGAAAGATGAAGAAGTTGGAAAATTCAGAAAACAAAAGAAAGCGATTATGTACAATGAAGTGGAAAGAAGAATGAAAACGATTTGGATGAAGTGGATGGTGATCTAAACTAAGAAAGAAAAGAAAGAAAGAAAGAAAAGTGAAGAGGTACTTACCTAGGTTGATTGATGACTTACTTGGAAACCTTTTTGCAAGTTCTACCTTTTTACTTCGGAGGCGTTCAACGCTTAGATCATAAACTCGAGCTCGGTTCCCGTGCACATTATATCGTCATGCATAAGAAGAACGAAGTGATGCGGATCTTGGAAGAGGAGAACGTCTTCATGAACTATCACTAGCTCTCACGTAGCTTGGTTATACTTGCTTTGGAATTCACTTGTACACTCAACAAATACAACCAAGGTAAAGTAGAAGAGGAAGAGGAAAGCAAAACAAATGTAAAGTAAAGCAGAATAGAAAACAAACAAAGCATTTACCTTTATTACTTGCTGAGACAATGAAAGAAAGGAGTAGGGTACATCGTCGGTGTCACTCTCAACATCAGCCCCTCTCTCTTACTTTCATGAATCTTCTTCTACCCTAAGTTACATACAAATTACATAATAAGAAAGACTAAAAACCTAAACTAAGAAATGAAAACTAAGCTAAATCCTAATATTCCTTCACGTCCCTTTTCAGTGCACATAATGGCCTTTTATAGGCGAAAAACCCAACCACCAAGATCCCGGGGAGGTCAGGGGAGTTTATGCTCCTCCTAACTCCCCAAGATTGCCGCGGAAACGCGGCCCAAGCCGCGTTTTCGCGGCCAGGGTGTGGCCAGATGGTCACACCCTGTTGGTGGGTCTCTCCGGGGGTTTCTTCTGGCTTTATCCTTTGTTGGTTTTGTCGTTTGAGCTCCGGATTCTGACGAAATAGCCTTGGATTCTTGGCTTTAACCGATCGATTCTGAGAGGATTCTTCTCAACCGGTTTCAACCTCTTGATTTTGCCCTGATTTTATGTGTACAAATTAACTCTGATTTAATTCAGAATTCTGGTGGGCTTTTGGGCTCATTTCTCTTCATCTCCTTAAGGATTGGGCCTGCAAATAAATTAAACAAATAATTAGGACAATGCAGGCTTTTATTCTAAAATAAGTATGGAAATGTGACATTAAATATGCAACATTAGTGACCAATCATAACCTCTTAGTGATAGTTGCCTCACATGGATCCTTGGCCATCACTAATCCTTGGCTTCAAGAGACGATACAAAGCATGACAAATAAGATGGTTCATCACATTCAAACTTGCATCAAGAGCAAGCTAATATAAACATTAGATCATCAAACCATTAGAAGCAAGCATGAAATAAGAGAGAGTTAGCTTGGTTAGCAAGTTAGCAAGTTAGATGTTAGAATCCATCATCATGAGCCATCAATGGCTCTTGCAAGAGCAAGGCCTTATAGAGGCTATTTGATTCATGTGGATTATCAAGTAAGTGGTTAGATGGTTAGTGGTTAGTAGTTAGATTGTCATGAGAGGAAGAAAAGTTAGCCAAGCAACATGTAGAAGATGGAGGTGATTACATTGGAGAAGAAAGGAGGCACCTTTACATAGATTGTCACCATCTATTACATCAATCCCTCTCTATCTCTCTCTCTGAATCTCTCAGCCCTAATACATCATCTAAAAATGAAATAACATAACAAAATACAAGAAATGAAGAACACCTTCCGACACTACACTAAAACATAGAAACCCTAGCCTAAAAACAAAAACTGCCCTAGTTCTGAACCTATGCAGGGGTTTTTATAGGTGAAGGAGACTTCTGGAAGACGAGATGGGGCCACCCGTCGAAAATCGACGCGTGGCCCCACCAATGGGCCGCAGATTTACAGCTTTTGCCGCGGATCCGCGGCCAAACCAGGGAGTTAACTCCCTGGTTTTGGTACGGGGATCCGTCTGGCTTCTAGGATGTTCATGGTATATTCCATTTCCGGTAATTTCGCCAGAATATTCGTCTGACGTGCGCAAGAGTCTAGGTTCGACGTATCTTCTAGATGTTCCCTTGCTTGGCCTCCAAGTAATACGGATTTAATTACCCAAAATTGTGTTTAATTAAGCTCTTATTACTCCTTTGCCCTTAAACTCTTGATTTATCTGCAATAGAGACCAAAACACGGTTTAGACCGACAATTTATTCATAAATCGGTGAGAAAATGCAATATAATAATGCAGAATTGTAGACTAATCACACCCCCACACTTATCTTTTGCTCGTCCCGAGCAAAACAAGAAAAAGAAAACTATACTACTAATGTTATTACACCATTTCGCAGGTGACGCGATTGCACTGAGCGTGTGCAACAAGCCGTTAAACCTCTAGGTTGCCTGATTGGTAGTCAAAAGTGCATTTTTATCATCATATTTACCATCACATTTTCATATTTATTCATTTAATTCTGCACATTTATTAATAATTTGTAATTTATTGTGTGCAGGCCTCGAATTGTTATTTTAGCAATAAATAAAGCCTAAAGAGCCCAAAAGCCCAGATCCAAGCCCATGTTTGAAGCCCAGGTGAAAAAGCGCAAATACAAAGAGTCAAAATGCAAATACAAGGGCTAAAAGTTGCAAATATCAGAGATTAGGGAAGGATAGACTTCTATCTAACCCTAAACACATGCAGGATGAGGATAAAAGGCCAAGATAAGAAGAAAATTCGTGGGAAGAAAATTTGAAGAAATCTGGATTAAGAGTAACTTGATTACCAAGTTATCTCGAAAATCCAGATTAAAAGGCCAGGATCAAACTTCCAGAAGCAGAAGCCCACAGGGACGGACCAGGAGAGGCCACGCGCCAAGCGCGCGGCCAGAAGCCACAAAAGTGCCGCGGATGCTCGGCAAGGCGCGGCAATTCAGATGAGTTAGAATCCCAGATTTCGTGGTGATGTTTATCCGGGACTCTGTAGCCTTCTGCACCTATAAATATCACCTGCAGTGCAACGTCCAGAGAGGAGCCAAGGGCCAAAGTTAGGATTTTTAGGATTTTTTCCACTTTTATATTTTTATTTTCTTTTTGTAAATTCTGAGAGTGGAGGAAGCTTTCATGGAGGAAAGAGTCCATGCTTGTACTGAGGTGACAGCGGTGTAAGCCAACTCTTCTTCAATTGTTAATGAAATCCATTCAAAGGTTTGTTTTTGTTATGTTTATTTGTTCATCTTTTCTATTTTATGTTGTGTTCTTGTTCTCTTTGATCTTATTTTCTATATCGTTTCCTTCTCTGATGTCTTGCAAACCGTGAGAACTTGACGCTTTGAGACTACCTAGCCGAAGAAGGAACCTTGACGGCCCATGGCGATGAACAAGTCTTCATAGCTTGTTGTTTTATTTCGTAGAGTAGATTAAGAAGGCGGACGATCCCATAAGCCGTGCTTGTACGCCTTCCAAGAAAAGGGAAATCATCGCAACGGTTCAAACGGCAAGCAAATAAAGAGATAAGTTTTCCTTTCTTTTCTTTTATTTTCTTTTCGTAGATTAAATCCACATCTCTCCAATATTCTTTTCTACCACCCATTGTAAATACCACTTTTCTTTGTAAATACCATCGTGACTAACAAATTAACTAAAAAAGATAAATTTTTAGAGAAACTTGCTTAACGCTTCTATCGCAGTCCCTCCTTGAGGATCACGACCCGCATAGCCCTGCTACCGCGGATTAGAACTGATTCCTCGCACGATCTATTCTTAATCTAATATTCTAATTTTTGTGTGCAGGAAAAATCAGTCAACAAATTGGCGCCGTTGCCGGGGAAGGACGGTAAGTTATCTCTAAAACAAAAAAATTTTAATTTTTAACTAATTCTTTATTCTTTTCTGTTTGCAGGTTTGGAGAACAGGAAACAGAAAACAGCAGCTGCAGTGGACATATAGCTGCCCTGTGCCTCTGCCCTCGAAGGCAGAGCACAGGAGCCCACTGTTTTGCCGCGGATCCGCGGCCAGAGCCGCGGAAACGCGGCAACAGTAAGGACTACTGATTCAAATTTTTTGTAGGGTGCTTCAAGTTAAAAATTCTGCTTACTGCTCTATTCTGTTTTGTTCTGTGATATACCTGTAAATTGCTAATAATTCAACAGTAAATTATTGGTTGTTAAAAATAAATTTGATTAGACGTTTGCATATTAGGCACGTGTCTTTTCAATTATTTTTATTTACTGTTGAAGAGTGCTGGAGGAGCAAGGTACGTACGCATTGCATGTAGAATAGGATTCATCTCTTGGTTGATTTTCTGCTTTGAGTGATTCTTATCTATTTATCTTGTACACTTGCACTAATTCATCTTAAGGGCATAACCCATTAACAAGATAAGGTGGGGATTTCATCACCCTTCCTTAGCCCAAAAATCATATCCCAAGCACTCACTAACCCAAGCCTAACTTAAAAATAGTAGACGTTGGCCCTAGGGACACTCGGACTCAATTAGGAGATTATCCTAAGGGGGAACGGTGTTGGAAGTTGACTCCTGCCAAATCAGTGTCTAGGAAGGGGATTGAGGGCCGAAAGCCCGAAGTGTGGTGGTTATTTAATTAAGGAACGTCTTTGACGGAAAACCTCCACCACTCTTGCCCCGACCTGGCTGATTAACTTGTGGTCAAAGTCTACACCCTACCTCCCGTGGACAGTCTAACCAGTTAGGAGTCGTCTAGGTCTAGGTCTACCCTAACTTAGGTTAGAATTTTTTTTTTTGTTTGTTTGTTTATTTGTTTGTGTTGTTTGTGTTGGTGTGATATGGCATATAATAATAATTCCAATTTTAATCCATATTACACCCCTAACTATTATTCGGATATTACCAACCCGGCATACCCTAACTTTGACCAATCTAGTGTGCCGGCATGGTCTTATCCGAATGACTATAACCCACACCCCCCATCTTACAACTATAATTTACATAATAATTTCAACTCTTCACAGAGTTCATGGGGTTTCGAGTCCCCCGAGTCTAATTCTCAACCAAATTGTCCTCCATATCCATCTAGTCCACATTCTTTCAATGATTCATACTTAGATCCACCAATTCAGAATAGACTACCATCTATTGGGGAAATGATAAGTATGCATAAGTCCAAGCAACAATCACCATCAATCTTAGATAGGATGATGCGTGAGTCCACCGACTCACAATTTCATCATGATGACACTTCATCTTTTCAAGACCAATCAGAACAAGATGATCCTATCGACTATAAAGAAATGCTAGCTGCCATGACTGAGGCTCAATTAGCCTGTGATCATGACATAGATTTGATGGTTCAAGCTTTACATGCTCACAGTTCGGCCGTTTCTGCTTTCATTGACCACTCACTTAGAGCCGACGAACCAAGTTGCTGTGGACAACAAGATTCTAATTCAGTACCATCATGTGAACTTGCCGAAACTCCAATTCTTGATAACTTGGCAAGTTTTTCCTTTCCTGAATTAGAACTTGAGCTTGAATATGATCATGATCTTCCACTTGATGATTCAATTTTATTTCCTGATCCAATAATGACTCCAGTGTCTCCACCTGATTTCACTTTTCCCGAGTCAACATTGGATCCTATTCCAATTCATTATGAAATTGAATCACCCATTTTAGATGATCATATTGAACTTGACCTAGATTCTCACAATCTCTTTACTTCTGAAATTGATTGTACAATTCTGACGGACGATGTTGACCTTAGTTTTGAAGAATTGTATGGCGATGAGCTAGAATTCCTTAATATTGGAAGTAAAGAGATATCATCCATATTAGGTCACATTCCATTGTGGGAAGAAGATTGTGGACTTGAGTTTCAATTTCTTGACTTGGACCCAATTCTTGAACCTAGCCCGACTCCTGAGCCCTTACTTGATTTGAGCATCTTCCCTGAGTCGGTATTCGTTCCCGCACCTATAATGTCCAAGTCAATAATTCCATCCTTTCATTCTCCATTTTGGGACAAGGAGGTTGAGACAATTAACTCTGAAACTTATTATGAAATTTGGAAATTCGATGTGGTGGAAATTTTTAAAAATAATTATACATATATTTTTGTGGGTTATGTAAGGAAAGTTTCTGGTGGGTTCCACCAAATTATCTGTTATCTTGATTTGGCCGCATTTCGTGGACCAATTAGACCACCTCCGGAACCACCACCCTAAGGTAATTTCCGCCTTCCCTTGTTCTGTTTCATGCATATATGCATTCATTCATACATTGAGGACAATGCATGAGATAAGTGTGGGGGTGGGCTTTACTAACATACTAACATAGGTAGAAATTAACAAAAAAAAAAAAAAATTTGCTATAAAAAAAAAAAAAATGCTATAAAAAAAAAAAAAAAAATATAAAAAAAAAATGTTATAAAAAGGATAATACTTTGACTTATTTTTTGAAAGAAATCTAAGTTAGTTTTAAGAATTAGGAAAATCATGATTAGGATTTCTAAAAACTTGGTCAAAATAAATAAATTGTTTAAATTTTAGGTATAGGAGGAGAAATTGAATAAATAATTAGTCTTGATTTTTACCTTAATGAAATGTGCATACCAAATGCATATCTAGGATTCTAAGACAAAGACCTTGTGCCTCATATATAAAAAAAAAAAAAAAAAAAAAAAAAAAGAAGAAGAAAAAAATCACCAATTAAGCTGATATATGTGCCTCAAGAAGCATAAGTATTCATGCCTAAAGGTGAGTAAATAAAATAAAGTCCTTAGTTTTGGGGCCTAGTTCACTTGAATTTGAGTCCGCGGGGTGTTTTCTCACCTGGTGCCCTAAAGCCGACCGGTTTGGGAGCCATCGACTTTAAGTTCGCTACATGGGTGGATTAGAAAGCCTAAGAAAACTAAGAAATATAATATATGTATTAACACATCTAATAATCAATTAGTTAGGTATGAGGGCCTCAAGAAGCCTTGATACTTATACGAAAGAAAATTAGATGAGTTATACATACCAAAAAAAAAAAAAATTATATTAACACATCTAATAGTCAATTAGTTAGGTATGAGGGCCTCAAGAAGCCTTGATACTTACACGAAAGAAAATTAGATGATGTTATAAAAATACTAAAGAGGCATGAGAGTCCAAGTTAAGGAATATCTAGATTCACAAGGGTGCGTATGACTTTTGGCAACGAAAAAGACTATATTAGAAATTCAATTTTAATCCTTACCTAAAATGAATAACAATTGACTTTATAAAGACTAGGTTTGAAGAATGAATAAAATTGAGGATCCTAAAACTTATAGACTACTTAGTCTCTTCCAATATAAGACAAATATTTTCCTTTTTATGGATTTTGTGGGTGTAATCCGCTGAAAACCCTCACGAGACAACACTCGTCCTCTAGGGTAACCTAGAGGTTTAACGGCTTGTTGCACGTGCTAAGTGCAATCGTGATTCCTACGAAAGTGAGTTAGGTTAGATTAACTTTTTCTTTTCTTTGTTTTTACTCGAGGACGAGCAAAAAGATAAGTGTGGGGGTGTGATTGGTAGTCAAAAGTGCATTTTTATCATCATATTTACCATCACATTTTCATATTTATTCATTTAATTCTGCACATTTATTAATAATTTGTAATTTATTGTGTGCAGGCCTCGAATTGTTATTTTAGCAATAAATAAAGCCTAAAGAGCCCAAAAGCCCAGATCCAAGCCCATGTTTGAAGCCCAGGTGAAAAAGCGCAAATACAAAGAGTCAAAATGCAAATACAAGGGCTAAAAGTTGTAAATATCAGAGATTAGGGAAGGATAGACTTCTATCTAACCCTAAACACATGGAGGATGAGGATAAAAGGCCAAGATAAGAAGAAAATTCGTGGGAAGAAAATTTGAAGAAATCTGGATTAAGAATAACTTGATTACCAAGTTATCTCGAAAATCCAGATTAAAAGGCCAGGATCAAACTTCCAGAAGTAGAAGCCCACAGGGACGGACCAGGAGAGGCCACGCGCCAAAGCGCGCGGCTAGAAGCCACAAAAGTGCCGCGGATGCTCGGCAAGGCGCGGCAATTCAGATGAGTTAGAATCCCAGATTTCGTGGTGATGTTTATCCGGGACTCTGTAGCCTTCTGCACCTATAATATCACCTGCAGTGCAACGTCCAGAGAGGAGCCAAGGGCCAAAGTTAGGATTTTTAGGATTTTTTCCACTTTTATATTTTTATTTTCTTTTTGTAAATTCTGAGAGTGGAGGAAGCTTTCATGGAGGAAAGAGTCCATGCTTGTACTGAGGTGACAGCGGTGTAAGCCAACTCTTCTTCAATTGTTAATGAAATCCATTCAAAGGTTTGTTTTTGTTATGTTTATTTGTTCATCTTTTCTATTTTATGTTGTGTTCTTGTTCTCTTTGATCTTGTTTTCTATATCGTTTCCTTCTCTGATGTCTTGCAAACCGTGAGAACTTGACGCTTTGAGACTACCTAGCCGAAGAAGGAACCTTGACGGCCCATGGCGATGAACAAGTCTTCATAGCTTGTTGTTTTATTTCGTAGAGTAGATTAAGAAGGCGGACGATCCCATAAGCCGTGCTTGTACGCCTTCCAAGAAAAGGGAAATCATCGCAACGGTTCAAACGGCAAGCAAATAAAGAGATAAGTTTTCCTTTCTTTTCTTTTATTCTTTTCGTAGATTAAATCCACATCTCTCCAATATTCTTTTCTACCACCCATTGTAAATACCACTTTTCTTTGTAAATACCATCGTGACTAACAAATTAACTAAAAAAGATAAATTTTTAGAGAAACTTGCTTAACGCTTCTATCGCAGTCCCTCCTTGAGGATCACGACCCGCATAGCCCTGCTACCGCGGATTAGAACTGATTCCTCGCACGATCTATTCTTAATCTAATATTCTAATTTTTGTGTGCAGGAAAAATCAGTCAACATTGCCCTAGAGGAGGAGTGTTGTCTCCTGAGGTTTTCAGTAGATTGTACCCACAAAATCCATAAAGAAAGAAGACAAATGTTAGTATTTTGAAAACGCATTTTGAAAGAGAGACGAGTTAATGAAATATTTTTGCAAAAATATAAGCGATCTAAGGTCATAAGTCCATCAAAAATCATTCTTCTTTAAACTTATTCTCTATGCAAGATCTTATCTTCAATTAAGGTAAGAATTCAAAATTAGATTGAATATTTTATCTTTCATAAAACTAGATAATATGCACTTTGTGATAGTGAAGATTTTTGAGATTTCAACTCTAACCATCAAGCCATTTATATATATATATATATATATATATATATATTATTTTTTCTTCCCTTAGTTTTCTTAGGCTTTCTAGTTCACCCATGTAGCGAGCCTATAACCGATGATTCCCAAACCAGACGGTCCTAGGGCAACAGATGAGAAAACTTCCCTCGGGTTTAAGGACTCGAGTAAACAAGGCCACAAAACTAAGGGGATTATTTGTTTCTTTTGACCACCGTTAGGCGTAAATAATCATGCTTCTTGAGGCATAGTTATTCAGCTTAATAAGTTATTTTTATTTTTACCATATTTTTTTTCTCTTTTTAGTTATTTCTGCTTTATGGCTTTTTAGGTCTTTGTTTCCATCTCAAAAATTGTGTAAGTGTGAAGTGCAAATTATCTAGGGCAAAAATTCAAGATAAAATTATCTCCCCAATCTTTTTATACTTAACCTATAATTTTAAACAAGATCCATTATTTTGACTAGGTTTAAGATGTCATAATTGAGGTTTCCTTAGTTTCTAAGATCATCTTAATTTTCTTAAAAATAGATCAAAACTTTGTTTCTTATTTCAAAAAGTTTTTTAAAGAAAGAGAAAATTCCTATACAAAAGAAAAGATTTCTAAAAGTATCCTAAAAAGAAGTGTAAAAGAAAGAAAATCTAAAAACTCTATGTTAGTAAACCCTCCCCCACACTTATCTCATGCATTGTCCTCAATGCATCGTGATGTATATATGCATGAAACAAATAGAGAGGGAAGGAAAAATCACCTCAAGGTGGTGGTTCCGGTGGCGGTCTGATTGGTCCACGAAATGCGGCCCAATCCAACTTGCGTGGAGTCCGGAGGAACCCACCCGAGACCTCAAGAATACAACCCACTAGAATGATGTTTATATTTATGATTTTTATTAAGAATTTAACCCTATCTAATTTTCAAATTTTCAAAATAATTTCAGAGTCAAATTTATCAAGACCTTTGTCCCAGAATGGAATGATTGATTTGGACTCAGAAAGTACAAGAACTAATACCGACTCTAGAAAAAGACTTAAGTCAAGTAAAGGTTCGGGAGTCGAGAGTGGTTCATGAAGTGGGTCCAAATCAAGAAGATGAAGCTCAGGTCCACATTCATTTCCCCATGATGGAATGTGACTATCTAAAATGGGTGATTCAAGTTCAAGAATGACAGGTATGGGAATCAAAACTAACTCTAAAATGTTGCTCAAATTGGGTAACAAAACAAGAGTCAATATTGATTCGGGAATTTGAACTGAATCACAAATTTGAGGATCAAAGTCACATTCCTCATTGAGTTCAATTTCACAAAAATGAGAACTTGTCAATTTATCAATGGGACTTTCAAAGGTATGAAATTGGTCAAGTTCAATATGATCATCATAAAAGATTGGTGATTCAATTTCACAATGGATTGGTACAGGATCCAATACTGACTCGGAAAAAGGCCTGAATTCAGGTAAAAACACCTCAGTCAATATTGAATCAGGAAGTGAAATTGAATTATCAAGTGAAAGTTCAGGATCATATTCATGCTCAAGTTCAATTTCAGGAAAAGAATAACTTGCCAAAATGTTAATGAGATCTTTAACATTTGAAGTTTGGACAAGTTCAGATGGGTGTGCTGAAATTGAATCTTGATGTTCAAAATGACAAGAGTCCTGGGTAAGATCAATAGAGTTTGGCATAGCTGAATTGGTTAAAGGTTGATAAGATAGAATTTTCTCATTCCTATAAATGCAAACTAATTGACTCGATTGTGTTTCCAACCTATTGACAGACTCGGCAGATGACTTTTGAAATTTTAGTGCGGACTCTTGCAAGACTTCTATCTTCTTTTCTAGATGTGATGTATCTTCTAGTGGTTGTTCTAGAAAAGGAGTGTAGGAATCTTGGTTTCTAAAACAATAAGAGTCATGGCTCAAATTGATAGAGTTAGAGATATTTGAATTGGTCAAAGGTGGAGAAGAGAGAGTTTCTTCATTCTTAAAAATGTTGACCAATTTACTCAATTGTGTTTCCATCCTATCAACAGACTGAGAAGAAGATTTTTGAAATTGTAACGCAGACTCCTGCAAGATTTTTATACGCTTTTCTAGACTTGATTTTTCTACAAGTGGATGCTCTAGAGTGGGAGTATAATAATCTTGGTTTTGGAAATTTTGTGAAGAATGTGAGTCAAAAATGTTTTGAGATTGAAGCTTGGACTCACACAAGAGTTCCTTACTCATTTCCAGGGCAGATGGTTGGTCATTATGAGGAGGTGGAACTGAGTAAGACTCTTGAAAATACTGTGAAATTGGAGAGGCCCTCCTTTTCTGAAGTAGTCACTCGACTTCTTATAAATTGGCTTCTACTCTCTTTACTAACTCAGATTTTTCTTCAATTGGTGGTTTTAGAAAAGCAGTATAAGAAGCGAAGTCGGGGGATGTAAATTGTGGACAAGGTGGACACAGGGGATAAGGAGGTTGAAAATTTAACTCGGGGGAGGTGAATCCCCATTGACTCTGTGACGAGTTGAAATTATTTTGGAAATTATAGTCATAAGAATGTGGGTATGGGTTGTATTGATTCGGATAAGTCCAACCCGGTATATTTGGTTGGTGCATATTGTAAAAAGTCGGGTTGGAATTATCCGAATCGAATGGAGTCGGTGTGAAATATGGATTCATATTCGGATTGAAAGAATTGTTATTGTTGAATTCCATTTCACAAACAATCACAAACAAAAAAGAAAAATCAAATAACAAACAAAAAGAAAGAAAATCAAAACCAAGTCTATAGTAGGGTTGACCTAGACCTAGACGACTCCTAACTGGTCGATTACCCGGGGGAGGTTGTTGCTTGAATCTGACCACAAGCTAATCGGCCAGGTAGGGGCAAAATACGGTGGGAGGTATCCGTGCGTAAGCAACGGGCCTTAATTACGCCAAACCACGGTATCTTCGAGGCGTAACCTCTTAATCCCAACCTTAGACACCGATTTCACAAGAGTAAGATTCAAAACAAGTTTCACCTTCGGTCAATCTCTTAATGAGTCTGAGATGTCCCTAGGGGCATTTTTATTAGAACTTGGGTTGTGTGAGTGGGGAGGTGATTTTTGGGCTAAGGAAGGGTGATAAAATCCCCACCTTATCTTGTATGGGTTTTGCCCTTAAGTTCAATTCGTGCAAGTGTGCAATATAGACAAGAATATAACACAAGCGATAAATCACCCACGTGTTTGTCCTATGCTATATGCAATGCCATATGTACACCTCAATCCAGATCACAACAACAGAACAAAATACAGTATATTGGAATTGAATTGACACGTGCCTAAATACAAATGTCTAAGCCGTTTTAAAAGCGTTCAAATACCGTATTTTAGTTCTTTAGTTTATTACGGTGTGTAGGCAATCAAAGCAGGAAAGATAGCAGTACAAATCTACTAGCTATTACAATTCACACATCCCAGCACAACAAGATACACAATTATCACAACATTGCCGCGTTTGCGCGGTGGTTCTTTAGAGGTTGAGTCCCTGCTTTCTAGAGCAGGGAGATGCAAAGCTAGTGTTTATTCTGCAATGTTAATTTCCTGTAAAGAGTATCTTGCACGCCAAAACAGAGAAGACAATGTTAACAAAAACGTGAAAACAAAATCATTCCCGTTCCCCGGCAACGGCGCCAAAAACTTAATCGGGGCGAAACTAGCACTCTAAAATGTGTATTTATGAAATCGATGTAAAAGCTCGCATGTACTAATGTACCCTCGATACTTTCGTTATAGCATTGGCTCAACGGGTCGAATCGACAGGGACGGGAGGCGATAGAAGCATTAACAGTTTCTATTCACGTTTTATGTTAACAATTCTTCTTTGTTAAAGAATTAGAAAAAGAAAATAAAAGAAAAGAAAAGGAAAACAAGCATGTGGTAGGTAGAGAAGGCGATGAAAACGGCAAAGAAAACAAAAGAGAAGTGGTTTGAAAAATAAAATAGAAAAGAAAATGAAGCTTGTAGTAAAGAAAATGAAAACAAGGGTGAACAAAAAGGATGGTAAAAACAACAATGAAAAGATAAAAGAATTGCTTTTTAAAACAAGATAAAAGAAAGCTCATGGCTACTAACTACTAAGTAATCCACTAACCATGCTAACCTCTTAGTGATAGTTGCCTCACATGGATCCTTGGCCATCACTAATCCTTGACTTCAAGAGACGATACAAAGCATGACAAATAAGATGGTTCATCACATTCAAACTTGCATCAAGAGCAAGCTAATACAAACATTAGATCATCAAACCATTAGAAGCAAGTATGAAATAAGAGAGAGTTAGCTTGGTTAGGAAGTTAGCAAGTTAGATGTTAGAATCCATCATCATGAGCCATCAATGACTCTTGCAAGAGCAAGGCCTTATAGAGGCTATTAGATTCATGTGGATTATCAAGTAAGTGGTTAGATGGTTAGTGGTTAGTAGTTAGCTTGTCATGAGAGGAAGAAAAGTTAGCCAAGCAACATGTAGAAGATGGAGGAGATTACATTGGAGAAGAAAGGAGGCACCTTTACATAGATTGTCACCATCTATTACATCAATCCCTCTCTATCTCTCTCTCTGAATCTCTCAGCCCTAATACATGATCTAAAAACGAAATAACATAACAAAATACAAGAAATGAAGAACACCTACCTATACTACACTAAAACATAGAAACCCTAACCTAAAAACGAAAACTGCCCTCGTTCTGGACCTATTCAGGGGTTTTTATAGGCGAAGGAGACTTCTGGAAGACGTGACGGGGCTACGCGTCGAAAATAGACGCGTGGCCCCACCAATGGGCCGTGGATCCGCGGCTTTTGCCGTGGATCCGCGGCCAAACCAGGGAGTTAACTCCCTGGTTTTGGTGCGGGGATCCGTCTGGCCTCTAGGATGTTCATGGTATATTCCATTTCCGGTAATTTCGCCCGAATATTCGTCTGACGTGCGCAAGAGTCTAGGTTCGACGTATCTTCTAGATGTTCCCTTGCTTGGCCTCCAAGTAATGCGGATTTAATTACCCGAAATTGGGTTTAATTAAGCTCTTATTACTCCTTTACCCTTAAACTCTTGATTTACCTGCAATAGAGACCAAAACACGTTTAGACCGACAATTTATTCATAAATCGGTGGGAAAATGTGATATAATAATGCAGAATTGTAGACTAATCAGAGTCGGGCTGATCAAAATCAGGAGACGACACTGCAAGGTGTCAACATTAAAGACACCATAAAAGATTTCATGAGGGGCGTTAATTGCTAACTGACATCCCCACAGAATTACATGATCCGAAGCCCTTAATGGCTAAGGATAGATGAAAAAGTTGGCTTTTAAGCCCAACGCAAAGTTCTCGACAACTCATCATGCTGAGGGGAATAACATGGCTAGCCCAACTCAAATGGTAGTTGATAAAGGCACAACAAATCCGTTGATAACTGAGAATTTACTAAAAATCCTAAGGGTCTTGATCCTATTTGATTCCTCCAGAATTCCCTACCAATTTCCTTCCATGGAATGGTAGATCCATAAAGCAAAAAGTCATGTAAAAATTTTCACCTCTGACTTTTTCTTCATTTTAAGGAGTATTGTTCTCCTATTCCCCAACAGGATCGATTCCCTAAACGAATTTTGGGAACACTGTCTCCTACGCCCGGTTAGCAATGTTCTTGTATTTTGCAAAGAACGGTCAATTCCACCAAAATCCCTTGCCAATTCTCGTCCATAGAATGGTAGGACCACATTAAACTATAGTCATTTTTCCCAATAAAATGAACTACAGATCAAGCCTGTCAAGTTAACATCAAACCTCTGACAGTAAATGTCACGCCTCGCTTCCCAAAATACGCTGAAGTAGAAACGCGACGCGAGTCAGCGACGCGTATACACAAGAAAAATATCTCACATATACGCACTAAGCCTTAAGTAACCCGAAACAAGATATAAATCTACTAAAATGAATCATGATCACTATAATACTACATATAAACGTCCACACATGATATCAATAAACATAAAAATAGAATAGAATGATAATTAAGACTGATACATAGAGAATAAGGAATTAATGGAATAAAAGAAAGTAGAAATACCGATGATCGAGCCGAGGGTAACTCCAGGCTCCTCCGAAGCGTACGAGCTCAACGAACACCTGAACAATAGAGTAAAACATCCTATATATGGACGTACAAATCCAGGGTCGTCAGAAGCAATCCAGTGAGTGTGTAAGAAAAAGAGAAGGTGCTCGTGCATATAAACAGTGTGTATAAATATATATATCATAACATGATACTATGTAACAGAAGATAACTGGATAATCACTATTATGAATAAAGCCATAAATAATAATAGAGAACTGTAAGCAATAACTGTTATTCATATCACTGTAAAGGATAACATGATAAACTGTAAACAACTGATGTTAAGATGTGTAACCTAGCATATGTCACCAGTCTGGTTGGTTATTATTAACGTAAGTAATGTAGTACTTAGCGGTGTCCCATACCACAGTCATTTTCCCACATATCAAACAAAATTATCATTATTGTAACTGCCTGCTATTATAGTGCATGTGTTTTAGAAGGGTATCGTGCATGCCCGATACCACGGTCTAACATTCATGGCACTGAACCAGGACGAACCGCAAGGCCCTACTAACTGAAGACCACATCCCCACACAAAAAAAAACTGGTGTGACGTCGTAGTCCGGACATAGCCCTAATAATTGAGAACTGAATAACTAGGTAGCCAGTACTACCTTGGTTCCCCATGGTTGGAACCTAAACTTGGTATACCATACCTAGTCCTTCCAAAATACATGACATGCATATCAGGCAATTACCCCTGTTTCCTGGGTTATGGTGTCTTTATAAACAAGAAATAATATAAGTTATAATTAAAGGTGATTAGTGACCGGATATCTCCAACAAATGACGATGTTAATAATAGCTGATAAATGAATAATTAATAACTGAAAACTATTATCTGATAACTGAATAGGTATTAACTAACATCAGATAGAGAAGACTGATGATGTAGATTCATTAATCATAACTGGATCAAAAACAAAAGCAAGTCCAGGGTAAGAAGTACCACAACTAGTTCTAAGTCAAAAGTGGCAAATAGCAACACATGAAAGATGCAAAAAATACTCAAATTAACTACAGAATTAAAGTGAATGTTCACTGATGCCTCATGAAGTGATACACATAATCAAACTGGTAAAATAAATCATACGGTCACATGAAATGATACAAATAGCATATAGACGCCTACTAACTACGGTAAATAAAGAAACGACACAAGAACAAACACTCACATGAAATGATGTGGGTTTGGAACCAAATCGTCATCTGGTTTTCACTGCACGAACCGGCATGGATCTCCGAATCATCCTATGAATCGGTCTTCGAATCGCCAGTGTATCGGGTCCATAATGGGCACAACTCCAAATCTCCTATTCCTGAATTCGGATTGCACGAACGAGTCTGAAATGCTGCAACACGCAACTGAACATATATGGGCACACATACACATAAATACACTCTTACACACGTGCATACTGATACATACGTGTACACCTACATACATACACCTATATACATATACTATTATACATACATGCATTCATAATTACACACAAACACCCATAACACAATTAAACACATACACATCTATTATTGATCACACACACTCACTTATAAACACAAGCCTACACACATCATTTCACACACACTAATTATAATAGACACACATTATATTTCAACATATCCATGCATACAAAATTAATAAAGAGAAAGGGGGAGACAAACTCATGGCAAATGGTGTGCATGCTCCGGGGTGCTCGTGGTTTCGTTGGAGAGGATGGCGGAGCTCGGTGGAGCTCGCAGATGATGATGGAGGCTCGACGGAGAGGATTGGGCTACCGCGAAAGTTCATGGGGTTCGCCGGGAGAGGGGCACGACCACGGGGAAAGCTATGGCGCACACGGGGAGTTACTGCGGGTGTTAGGTGCTGCTGTGCGTGGCCAACAAGGGAAGGAGCTACTGCGTGCTGCCATGGCTCAGTGCTCACGCAAGGAGGGCTGGTCTTGGCCTGGACACTGCCACAGACGGGGTTAGCTGTGCTGGAGATGCTTCGGGCTGGGCTGTATGCTCTGCCGTGGGAAGATCTCAGCTGGAGAGGATAGGGCCTGGTGCTGCACTGAGTACGGGGCTGCTAAGGGGATAGTTGCGGTAAGGAGAGATGGAGGAGAATGGCCGCGGAGGTGATCGAGAAGGCCAGGTCCTGGATGGTGGTGCATGGCCTGTGCTGTTGCGCTAGGCTATCCAATGACAGGGCTGTACTGAGGAAGGTGCTCACGCTAGCCTGATGGCAAGGAGATTAGGGGCTGGACTCGGCGAGGTATGAAGAGGCCACGATGGCTGTAACGCCCCGATCCCATGGGTACGGGGACGTCACTGCGACGTATATACGCAGGTCAGAAATACCCACACGTATATACGTTAAGCATTAGTACAAGCAAGAATCAGAGTACGCCAAACGTAGTATTCATTTATATGCCAACATGAGAAGTATAAGTTACAAAGTTATCACAGGGTGTGATATACTATTACATAATACATGTATCTTATATCACAGCCAAGTCCAAAAGTACTATTTACAATATGAACACAAGATGCTCACGAGCTGGAGGAAGATCCCGTGAGCTAGAAAGAAAGACTGATACCAAAGAAACTGAAACTAGTCGGCCTGTTCTACAAGGAAAGCTTGATCTTCTGTGGACGGCTCCACTTCAATCCAAGCTCCGGAACCTGAACATACAAATTCAAGGGAGTCAGGACCTCCCAAACAAATGATCAGGTTACAGCCGAGTGGCATAAGAAATAAGAGTATGAGAGTTGGTACAGTATTATCAATAATCAGCCAGCAGGTAAAAGAAACATAACGAGTTAAAGTTGGAAAGACATTGTACTAGCTTAGGTTACGTCCTCATGAGACTAGTACCTCGAGGGAATAATCCAAATAAGGAAACCCTCATCTATATACCTTTACCTCATGTCACCGTAACTCAAGCGCATACAACGGATCAATAGTTGACGTCTTTTATTATTATTACTTGTCTTATACTGATATCTAGCTATGTGGACTAGCGTCCCAGCACACATAGATCCATATCAGAGTAAAGCAAGGTTGTTATTGGAAACTAGCGGGGGTATCAACGAACAATGTTTACAGTGTGTCCCGTACATGCCCGGGACCACGGTCCAGGATTGTTCCGTTGCTTGGTGACGGAACCAGCCGCTAGGCTATCAGGAAGGACTTATGTATGCCCTTTATCATGATGTCAGGAGGAGGGAGCCAGCACTCCCCTCGGTCGCCTGGAGGCCCACAGGTCAGACCGGATATTTAGTTACACAACGTACCTAATACCACTGTAAACACGAACATATATTGATAGCCGCATGTTTCCCCGACCCGATGTAAGTTGTCTCATTTTATGAGTTCTTTAGATAATTATCAGATTTCGGGAATGAGCAGGAGCAAGTCAGGAATATTATGAAGACAAGAGTATCAGGAGTACAATTTGTACTATCAAGTAAATCAAGTAAACATGATGTCCGGTTATCATTCCCATTATCGTGATAATTATAAGAGTCAAGTGTATCATGCCTGGTGTCAAGAGATAGCATGATAAGAGGTGATATTCGTCTGGGAGTAGCAGACGCGAAAATAGCAGACGCGGGGTTCGCATCGCAAAGGTGCCGCAAACGCGAGGTCTGCGTTCAAGTCAGGACGCGAGGTGAACGCGGACGGGGACATGGGTTCTGCGTCGCGTTAATGTAAGAAGAACATCGACATGGGCATAGCAGACGCGAAAGTAGCAGACGCGGGACTCTCAGACGCGGGGATCGCGTCACGAAGGTATCAAAACGCGAGGCTCGTGACCTGCGTTTAAATCAGGGCATGAGGAGAACGCGGACGTGAGTATAACTCCGCGTCATGTCAATATAAATAGAACACAGACGCGAGCTTTAGCTTTGCGTCGCATCGATACAATAACGCGAAGGCCGCGTTAAGGAAATGCCTAGACGCAGGAGGTAACTCCGCGTCTAACAGTACAGCCACACCGCACGACATAAAATACAATAATAAAATTGAGTCTACAAGTCCATGTCTTGGCGAGTAAAGTTACTCGCCTAAAACCGATACTTGAAGCTTTATGCGTCCGAAATGATCTTTGTCGCCGAATATCACTAAATCGATCACCGGAATAATCGCGAACGATTACCGGAAAGATCTACGGTGATATTACCGACGAAGAAAGCTCGGCCCCAATCCAAAAGGAGGGTACCGCCTTAGCCTTGCCGATGATGAAGAGGAGCACGGCCCCCAATCCAAAGGAGGTGGCCGGCCTTCAAGAAAATGATGGAGTGGTGGTTGTTGTTTGGAGAAGGTAAAGTCTTTGGTGGTGGTTTGTGGTTTGTAGTCGGTTTAATGGAGTTGAAAGAGGAAGCAGATGGAGGTAGGAGGTTGTAGTGGTTGTGGTTGTGGTGGAGATGAAGGAGGAATTGGTGAGGGTGAAGGCTTTCTTGGTGGAGAATGAAGATAATGAAAAGAAAAGAAGGAAGAAAACCTTTTATAGTTGAATGAAGTATGAAGGAGATGTAAAAAGAATTTAGGGAGGGGGTTTTGTGTAAATAAAAGGGGTGAGGTGTTTCTCTTGGCCACTCATGGCCGGCCATGGAAGAGAGAGAGAGCTTGAGAGGTTGGATATTTTGTTTGTGGTGGAGATATTTTGAAGAGATATTTGTGGTGGAAAGTTGGAGAAGATTGGAGAAGTTCGTAACTTGTGGTGGAAGGAAAAGGAAAGAAAGAAAAAGGAAAAGGAAAGAAAATTCAAAGGGAAGATATTTTCTTGATCTCAAAAGTGAAATTGTTGAAAAAGTCGGATTCCCGGGATTGAGTCGCGGATGCGGAAAACTTTCGGGAAAATACCGAAATCGTCCCGAAATCAAGTATCTCGGAACGACCCGCAGAAATTCACAAAAATCGATAATATTATACTAAGACTCCTGGTGAAATTCGTTTTAAGAAATTATTTACCGTTTTGAAATTAAAAATCTAGGAATCGGCCGTCAATGTCGGTCGATGCCAATTTTGACAGAAATCTAATAAATTTTGAAATTTCCCAAAAAATGAATTAAGATAGAGAATTTTTTTTTTTGAGAATGTAAATGTAAATGTATTCCCAAAAAAAGTATCTACAAACTGCCTATAAGCAGCACAAACAAGTAACCATACAAACAGCTCAAACAAGAGCTATATCAAAAGACCTACTCGTATGCCAACAAGAGGATCAAAACAAAATCCCAACTCCACATGCACTGTCGCTGGAAACAGCCACAGTACCCTAACCTAAATTCTTCTTCCGCCTTCCTTTCTTTCCCACCACATTCCAACCCACCGCACTGCCTTCCATTCCATCATCAGGCCGCTGATTCTTTTTAGCCTGTCCCTCCTCTGCAGGAGTAGAGTGGAATCCCTCGCCATCAGTTAGATGCTGGGCCTCTGCCGCTTCTGAAAGAGCAGATTTTTTCTTATTCTTCCCCTTTTTACCAACTCTAGTCTCATCAGATGTATCTAGTTCCGCCCCAACTTTAAGACTAGCATTCATGGTCTCCTCTGGGCAAGTAGTGGCTGGATCTGCTGCCAATCCAGATTTAACTGGCAGCAGATCAGCCCCCCATCACCCCTATCCGTAGGGTCTTCAGAGGTGGGAACATCTTCAATCTCCAGGTCAATCCCCAAGGCCAGTGCAACAGCAGAGATGATCCCCTTAGCCCTCTCCCTACTAGGGACAGGCCCCATATTCTGCATAGCGATGGAAGCTTCCTGGACCACCTTTGGCCCAGACATAAGCCAATCCTGGACCTCCTTTGGCCCAATGTCAGCCAAAATATCCTCAGACCCAGAAGCTGGAGCCTTCTGTATGTTAGGTACATCATCAAGAGGCCCACTCCCCTCCTTAATCACGCCTAAGCTGATAACAGACCCACCACCATTCCGAGTCTTCTTCTTAGCATCAAATGCCCTATTTTTCATCCCCTCTGAACCCATGCCGCAGCCTCCCTCCACATGCCCAAAAGATTTGCACCTTCTACAGAATTTGGGAATGAGCTCAGGTATCACCGATTGTTGATACACCACCCCCGTCGGTAACCTAACTTCCACCTCTGAAATAATATCCGTAGATGCATCCACTTCCACCAATACTCTTGCAAAGGAGATCCTCTCCTTAGACAGAGTCATTTTGTCCGTAGATATGGGTTTCCCCACCTTGGACACGATCTTACCAAGAGCACGAGCATTCCAACAATCAAGGGGGAGGCCCGGTAGCTGAATCCATATCGGAACCGAAGATACATCCTCTCCCTCGAACCTGAAGCATCTCGGCAGACTTTTCAGTATCAAATTACTTCCATACGCAAAGTACGGACCACCTTCCAGTACCTTACGTCTATCCTCTTCTGATTGGAATTTGAAAACAAACCATCCCGATCGATGTCTCCAATGAGTGCAGTTCACCTTCCATCCCTCTCTCAATTTGCGGACAGCCGCCATACCAGGAAACTTACCCGCAAATAGGCCCACCAAACAGTAGCCCCATGCTTCCTCGACAACATCCACATCATCCTCTTCTAACATCACAAGGTCTCCATCAACTTCCCACTCATCGAGCTTAATTCCCTTGCCCAAATTTCGATTATCCTTAAATAGGTTAACCCATGGGGCCGTCGGGACACCCCCCACACCCTTCTCGGACACCCTAGCAGAAGAATCATCACCCAGATAAACCCCAGTAGCAACCGGGGCCACACCAGGAGCTACCGGGCAAGACATCAAGTGATATTATTCTAAGAAGATATGTGAAAGCGGTTTTGTAAAATTTGACCTCAGTTGCAAATTAAAAATCCAGGAATAACCTAGTGGTGCTGATTAATCCTGATTTTAGGATATTTCTAAAATAATTCAGGAAAATTCTGAAAAATCATGAAAATATAAATCTTGGGAAACAGTGTTTAAAACTAAATTTGACCCAATCTGATTACCAGAAAGATGAAATCATGTAGTACTTCCAAAATAATAAATAAACATAATACAGCGTAGAAAGATTCAGGATACGCATCTGAGTACGTATTCTGAGAACGGGGTATTACAATCCATCCACCTTGCAAAAAATTTCGTCCTCGAAATTTCAGGAAGGGGGAGGTGACGGTAGAGAAGGATAGGAAGAAAGAGTTTTACCAACTAAGTTGTGAATAGTTGAGGATAACGCTCACGGATAACATCCTCTCGTTCCCACGTGGCCTCTCCTGGCACATGCCTATTCCAAGAAACCAACACTAATGGTATTGCCTTGTTCTTCAAGGTCTTGACACTTTTATCCAAAATGGCCATCGGTTGCTCTTTATAAGACAGATCTGGTTGTAGTTCCAGTTCGGAGTGATTTAGGATATGACTCTCATCCTTGACATACTTCCGTAACTGTGATATGTGAAAGACATTATGAATTCCTTCTAATGACGGCGGTAATGCCAATCGGTAAGCTACATCTCCCACGCGATCCAAAATCTCAAATGGGCCGATGTATCTCGGACTAAGTTTCCGACGATTACCGAATCGAATTACCCCTTTTGTTGGTGATATCCTTAAAAATACATGGTCACCTGTCCTGAATTCCAACGGTCTTCTCTTTGTGTCAGCCCAACTTTTTTGTCGGCTCTGTGCTACCCGGAGGTGATCTCTAATAATTCTGACCTTGTCTGTTGTCTGAATTAGTATATCTGGCCCCAAAAGTCTCCTCTCACCGACTTCGTCCCAACATAACGGCGATCTACATTTTCTTCCATACAAGGCTTCAAACGGAGCCATCTTGATACTGGCCTGATAACTGTTATTATAAGAAAATTTAGCTAGATGAAGATAGTCTTCACATGATCCTTTGAATTCAACCATGCAGGCTCGCAGCATGTCCTCAAGAATTTGGATAGTTCGTTCAGATTGCCCGTCTGTCTGAGGGTGATATGAAGTACTGAATTTTAGATGAGTTCCTAAACTTTCTTGGAGACTTTTCCAGAAATGCGATCGGAATCTTGTGTCTCTATCTGATACAATGCTAACCGGAACTCCATGTAGACGAACTATTTCCTTCATATATTTGTCTGCCAGAACTTCTGTTGTTTGACCTACCCTGAATGGTATGAAGTGAGCTGATTTTGTGAGGCGATCAATGATTACCCATACTGCATTATTACCCTTAGGACTGCGAGGTAGTGCCGTGACAAAATCCATGGTAATGTGTTCCCACTTCCATTCGGGTATCGGTAAGGGTTGTAGAGGTCCAGCTGGTCTTTGATGTTCTATCTTTATCTGCTGACAAACTAAGCACTTGGCCACATACTGGGCTATCTCTCTCTTCATAGCATTTCACCAAAACTGCTGCTTTATGTCTTGATACATTTTAGTTCCCCCTGGGTGTATGGAATAAGCCGAACTATGTGCTTCTGTCAAAATTTTCTGTCGCACTTCTCCTTGGGGAACACAAATCCTGTTACCAAAATATAGTGCATCATCTGAATGAATACGGATATCGGTTCTCAATCCAGCCTCTACTTGAGCTCTGAATTTCTGTAATCTGGAGTCTTCCTTTTGAGCTTCTTTAATCTCATTCATCAGGGTTGACTGAATCTGAAAGGTCATTAACTGTCCTGCCTTATCAGTTCCTTGTACTAGCATTAAGTCCAATTTTATGATGTCCTGAATTAACTCTCTCTGTTGAGTGAGTTGTACTAGCACTTTATTCTCCGGCTTCCTGCTCAATTCATCTGGCACTGTATTGACCTTGCCCGGATGATATTGTAAGTCGATATCATAGTCCGCCATTAATTCAAGCCACCGTCTCTGTCTCATGTTCAATTCCTTCTGTGTGAAAATATACTTAAGACTCTTGTGGTCAGTGTAGATTAACACCTTGTCTCCCAGAAGATAATGTCTCCAAATCTTCAATGCGAATATTACTGCAGCCAGCTCTAAGTTATGAGTTGGGTAATTTCTCTCATGTGGTTTCAGTTGCCTGGATGCATAAGCTATGACATGATCATGCTGCATTAATACACACCCTAGGCCTTTTCCGGATGCATCACTGTATATAACCATCCCTCCTCTTCCTGAGGGAGTCCTCAAGACTGGAGCTGTAATGAGTCTTTTCTTTAATTGCTCAAATGCTGCAGTTCATTCCTCTGTCCATAAATACTTTTCTCCTTTTCAGGTGATCTTTGTTAATGGGGCTGCAATCTTAGAGAAATCTTGGACAAAGCGCCTGTAATATCCGGCTAATCCAATAAAACTCTTAATTTCTGTTACTGTCTTTGGAATTGGCCAGTCCTTCACTGCCTGGATTTTGCTGGGGTCAACTGAAATTCCTTCTTCTGAAATCATGTGTCCAAGAAAGGCTATACAATTTAACCAGAAGTCACACTTGCTCCGCTTAGCATGAAGTTGTTCCTGCTGGAGAGTCTGTAACACTATTCTCAAGTGTTCTGTATGTTCTCTGTCGTTCTTTGAATAGATCAAGATGTCATCTTTAAAAACAACTACAAACTGATCCAAATATGGCGAGAACACTCTGTTCATCAAATCCATGAAAACTGCAGGGGCATTGGTGACTCCGAAAGGCATAACTAGAAATTCATAATGGCCATAACGAGTCCTGAAAGCTGTCTTTGGAATATCTTCTTTCTTCACCTTTAGCTGATGATAACCTAATTGTAAATCTAATTTAGAAAATACTCGAGCTCCATGAAGCTGATCAAACAGATCATCGATTCTTGGTAAGGGATACTTGTTCTTGATGGTAACTTTGTTCAGTTCTCTATAGTCTATACATAACCGTTTACCACCATCCTTTTTGTTTGCCAAGAGCACTGGAGCTCCCCATGGTGAAGTACTTGGTCTAATTAATCCCTTGTCAGAGTATTCTTGCAGCTGTTTCTTTAGAATTTCTAGCTCAGTGGGTGCCATTCTGTATGGAGCTTTGGATATTGGAACTGTGCCTGGAATAGTGTCAATGGAGAACTCAATCATCCTGTCAGGTGGGAGTCCTGAGATTTCAGCAAACACTTCTGGGAACTCATCCCAAACCGATACTTCCTTCTTTTGAATCTCAGCAGTAGCCATCCGTGTTTTTCTCTTGACAGCCTTGGGTTCCCCGTTGAATTGAAATTCCGGCTGACGTGGAATTCTGAACTCAATTCTCTTCTCCCGACAGTCAATAACTGCATAGTATTTGCTGAGCCAGGTCATGCCTAAGATTACGTCGTACCCTTTGGTATCTAGTACGAGCATGTCTATGGCCAATGTTCTGTTACATAGTTCTACAGGGCAATCAGTACAAACTTTAGTAGATACGACTACTCCATTCCCTGTACTAATCTCCCACTGATGGTCTAAAGACTTAACAGGTATAGAATGTAAGGCAACAAAATGATCTGAGATGTAACAATGGGAAGCACCTGAATCAAAGAGGGCTAGAACAGGTTTTGAGTGTACCCTGATCTTACCTGTTACCACTTCTTCAGAAGCCTCGGCCTCTTCTTCAGTCAAGTTGTAAGCTTGTCCCCTTCCACGTCCTGCTGCAGTCTTAACTCCCCTCTGGACTGGGCGGATAGCTTGCTGTGGGGGAGGGGGAAGGGCTCTCCTAACCATTGGTCCCTGGTTCCTCTGTCCATTTGGCCCTGGAAGTGCTGGCAAGGCTTGGTTGGTTATTCCCATTCTTTTATGGGGACAGACTTCTATGGTATGGTCACGAGAACCACATACCAGGCATAACCCATTTGCACTACGGCAATTTTGTTGAGAGTGACCTGGTTTCTGGCAATAGCTACAAAAGGAAAATGGTTGGGTTACTGGAAAGGGGGCTGGTCGAAATGGTCGTCTTATTGTTGGGACTTTTGCTGCTCTGAATGGACCTCCTCTCCCTGGTTGTGGAAATGGCCTCTTCATGGTCTGGTTCCTTATCATGTTAAATTTCTTCTTCTCCAGTCCTCTCTCCACCTCCCGGGCTATGGTGAGGACTTGGGCATAAGTTTTCAGCTGTTGGGGCATTAAGAAGACTTGGATGTCCATTTGTAAGCCCTGTTGGAATCTACTTGCCCGCTTCTCTTCATCAGTCACCATATACGGAGCAAAGCGGCTAAGTCTCAAAAACTCCGCGGCATACTCATCCACAGATCGGTTCCATTGCTGAAGTCGGATGAACTGTTCTTCCATCTCTTTCTGAGCTGTGGCAGGGAAGAATCTACTATAGAAGTTTTTAGAAAATTGATCCCAGGCGACAGGTTTCTCCAATCTTGCTTCTTCAGCTAGCCACCAGGTCCTGGCTATATCTTTTAGTTGAATCTTGGCGACCTCTACTTGATTGTCTTTTGGGACTCGGGCTGCATTCAACAGATCTGTGGTGTCGATCAGCCATTGTTCGGCCTCTAGTGGTTTCTCTCCTCCTGTGAATATTGCTGGTTGCAACCGCCTAAAGTCTGATATGTTCCCCGGCCTTGGTTCCTTAGGAGTTGTTAACTCTTGCCGAAAGAGTTCTGTCTGTTGTTGCTGATTCTCCATCATAGTCTGGATAACCCTCAGAATATCAGCATTCTCTCCCGTGGGTCCATTTGATACTTGTCCAGAGTTGTTACGACTCGTCCTTCTATCCATACTTATGTTGGTAAAAAGATGACTGGAAACTGGAAAAATGGAAGGATTTTAGGACATAAGGGAAGGAATCAAGAAGGACTAGATAACTTTGTACATTGTAGTTGGCAATTGCAAATTCTATTAATTTGCTACTTGATTGTACTATAGGTGTGAGAGCCTAGGCTCTGATACCAACCAGTAACGCCCCGATCCCACGGGTACGGGGACGTCACTGCGACGTATATACGCAGGTCAGAAATACCCACACGTATATACGTTAAGCATTAGTACAAGCAAGAATCAGAGTACGCCAAACGTAGTATTCATTTATATGCCAACATGAGAAGTACAAGTTACAAAGTTATCACAGGGTGTGATATACTATTACATAATACATGTATCTTATATCACAGCCAAGTCCAAAAGTACTATTTACAATATGAACACAAGATGCTCACGAGCTGGAGGAAGATCCCGTGAGCTAGAAAGAAAGACTGATACCAAAGAAACTGAAACTAGTCGGCCTGTTCTACAAGGAAAGCTTGATCTTCTGTGGACGGCTCCACTTTAATCCAAGCTCCGGAACCTGAACATACAAATTCAAGGGAGTCAGGACCTCCCAAACAAATGATCAGGTTACAGCCGAGTGGCATAAGAAATAAGAGTATGAGAGTTGGTACAGTATTATCAATAATCAGCCAGCAGGTAAAAGAAACATAACGAGTTAAAGTTGGAAAGACATTGTACTAGCTTAGGTTACGTCCTCATGAGACTAGTACCTCGAGGGAATAATCCAAACAAGGAAACCCTCATCTATATACCTTTACCTCATGTCACCGTAACTCAAGCGCATACAACGGATCAATAGTTGGCGTCTTTTATTATTATTACTTGTCTTACACTGATATCTAGCTATGTGGACTAGCGTCCCAGCACACATAGATTCATATCAGAGTAAAGCAAGGTTGTTATTGGAAACTAGCGGGGGTATCAACGAACAATGTTTACAGTGTGTCCCGTACATGCCCGGGACCACGGTCCAGGATTGTTCCGTTGCTTGGTGACGGAACCAGCCGCTAGGCTATCAGGAAGGACTTATGTATGCCCTTTATCATGATGTCAGGAGGAGGGAGCCAGCACTCCCCTCGGTCGCCTGGAGGCCCACAGGTCAGACCGGATATTTAGTTGCACAACGTACCTAATACCACTGTAAACACGAACATATATTGATAGCCGCATGTTTCCCCCGACCCGATGTAAGTTGTCTCATTTTATGAGTTCTTTAGATAATTATCAGATTTCGGGAATGAGCAGGAGCAAGTCAGGAATATTATGAAGACAAGAGTATCAGGAGTACAATTTGTACTATCAAGTAAATCAAGTAACATGATGTCCGGTTATCATTCCCATTATCGTGATAATTATAAGAGTCAAGTGTATCATGCCTGATGTCAAGAGATAGCATGATAAGAGGTGATATTCGTCTGGGAGTAGCAGACGCGAAAATAGCAGACGCGGGGTTCGCATCGCAAAGGTGCCGCAAACGCGAGGTCTGCGTTCAAGTCAGGACGCGAGGTGAACGCGGACGCGGACATGGGTTCTGCGTCGCGTTAATGCAAGAAGAACATCGACATGGGCATAGCAGACGCGAAAGTAGCAGACGCGGGGCTCTCAGACGCGGGGATCGCGTCACGAAGGTATCAAAACGCGAGGCTCGTGACCTGCGTTTAAATCAGGGCATGAGGAGAACGCGGACGTGAGTATAACTCCGCGTCATGTCAATATAAATAGAACACAGACGCGAGCTTTAGCTTTGCGTCGCATCGATACAATAACGCGAAGGCCGCGTTAAGGAAATGCCTAGACGCAGGAGGTAACTCCGCGTCTAACAGTACAGCCACACCGCACGACATAAAATACAATAATAAAATTGAGTCTACAAGTCCATGTCTTGGCGAGTAAAGTTACTCGCCTAAAACCGATACTTGAAGCTTTATGCGTCCGAAATGATCTTTGTCGCCGAATATCACTAAATCGATCACCGGAATAATCGCGAACGATTACCGGAAAGATCTACGGTGATATTACCGACGAAGAAAGCTCGGCCCCAATCCAAAAGGAGGGTACCGGCCTTAGCCTTGCCGATGATGAAGAGGAGCACGGCCCCCAATCCAAAGGAGGTGGCCGCCTTCAAGAAAATGATGGAGTGGTGGTTGTTGTTTGGAGAAGGTAAAGGCTTTGGTGGTGGTTTGTGGTTTGTAGTTGGTTTAATGGAGTTGAAGGAGGAAGCAGATGGAGGTAGGAGGTTGTAGTGGTTGTGGTTGTGGTGGAGATGAAGGAGGAATTGGTGAGGGTGAAAGCTTTCTTGGTGGAGAATGAAGATAATGAAAAGAAAAGAAGGAAGAAAACCTTTTATAGTTGAATGAAGTATGAAGGAGATGTAAAAAGAATTTAGGGAGGGGGTTTTGTGTAAATAAAAGGGGTGAGGTGTTTCTCTTGGCCACTTATGGCCGGCCATGGAAGAGAGAGAGAGCTTGAGAGGTTGGATATTTTGTTTGTGGTGGAGATATTTTGAAGAGATATTTGTGGTGGAAAGTTGGAGAAGATTGGAGAAGTTCGTAACTTGTGGTGGAAGGAAAAGGAAAGAAAGAAAAAGGAAAAAGGAAAAGAAAATTCAAAAGGGAAGATATTTTCTTGATCTCAAAAGTGAAATTGTTGAAAAAGTCGGATTCCCGGGATTGAGTCGCGGATGCGGAAAACTTTCGGGAAAATACCGAAATCGTCCCGAAATCAAGTATCTCGGAACGACCCGCAGAAATTCACAAAATCGATAATATTATACTAAGACTCCTGGTGAAATTCGTTTTAAGAAATTATTTACCGTTTTGAAATTAAAAATCCTGAAATCGGCCGTCAATGTCGGTCGATGCCAATTTTGACAGAAATCTAATAAATTTTGAAATTTTCCAAAAATGAATTAAGATAGAGAATATTATTCTAAGAAGATATGTGAAAGCGGTTTTGTAAAATTTGACCTCAGTTGCAAATAAAAAATCCAGGAATAACCCAGCGGTGCTGATTAATCCTGATTTTAAGATATTTCTAAAATAATTCAGGAAAATTCTGAAAAATCATGAAAAATATAAAATCTTGGGAACAGTGTTTAAAACTAAATTTGACCCAATCTGATTACCAGAAAGATGAAATCATGTAGTACTTCCAAAATAATAAATAAACATAATATAGCGTAGAAAGATTCAGGATACGCATCTGAGTACGTATTCTGAGAACGGGGTATTACGATGGCCAATCGAGGGCTGGTGCGCACGGCTCGGACTGCAGGGGGTCAACAGCAACACAAGGATTTGATGATGAAGGAGAAGATGGAATCTGGTTGCTTGGGGCTGATGCGTGGGAGCCTGGGCTTCGACGCATGCAGGGCTCCGCAAAAGAGGGGAAGGCACAGTGCATGGGGTGGTGGCAGATGGGGCTCTCAGACATTGATGAAGGGTGGATCTCAGCCAACCAAGGAGGGTGCTCCAGGGTTTGTGGCTGCGACAACATGGGAGGGAGATGGTGAAGAGGAGGTAGTGGTGCTGCGCCGTGGAGGCCGAGGAGGGGATCTCTATTGAGGGTGCAGTCGACCATGGGGCTCGATATTGGGTGGAGGATGGTGGAGATAGAGAAGAGATGTGGCATGGCGGCGGCGGCTGGGGTAAGGGAAAAAGGAGAAGATTAAGAAGAAGATAATGGCGGTGAAGTAGGGTTAGGTTAGGGTTAAGAGAGGATTATATAGATAAGTTACTGGGTGATGGGTCTATGGGTACTGGGTCTAATTGGATATGGGTATTGATAGCATGGGCTAATGGAGTTTAGGAGCAAGAGAGAAAGAAATATGAAACACAACAATAATAATAACACTAATAACAATAAATAATAATCATAAGAAAATAATAATAGAAATAACTACTAATAATAACAACTAATAGCAATAATAATAGTAATTGGTATTAAAAATGTTAATGAATAATAATGGTAAATATAAAGACAAACTACCATTTACTATCACAAAATAATTTGTATATTTAATAATAAAAATAAGTCATAATCAAGTTAATAAAATTAAAAATATAGCAAAATTAATAAATACTCAGAAAAATAAAATACAGTATTTTAAAGTAGGAATATTACAGTAAAACCCTTGAATATCCCTGGTAGATCTTGCCAACATCCCCAGTAGATCAAACTCCACTTGCCATTCTCTTCAATAGAATGGCAGGTCCATTTAAATTGCTGTTATGTTCAAACACCTCTAACAGTAAATGAATCCTTGTCAAGTTAACACCACACCTCTGACAAGTTACCTTTACAAATTCCCAAGCGGAGAAACTGTCATGATCACTTCTGATAAAATCTCCTTTCAAATTCTCCAGCAAGGGATTTGGTTGTTACGTTAATGATTACCTCTGACAAAATTTAGGGAATAATCATTTTCCTATTGAATCTCTATAGAGTTCCTTTTGTCATGTTAATGATTATCTCTAACATATAATTTCTTATGGGATTCATTTTCTAACTCCCTATCGAGTTTCTGATAGACCCTCTCGGAGTCTATTATTACCCTTTTCAGTCCCCCAGTGGACTTTCTTGGTTGTCACGTTAACAGTATACCTACAATAATTTCTTCCAAATGATTTCCCAAGGAAATGCCAACTTCTTCATGGAATTTATGATCAAATCCTATTTCCCCTAGTGAAATTACTTCTTTTACTGTCATGTCCAGTTCGTCACCTCTGAATGGTAGAAATTCTGAGCCTGGTGGTTTCTCAATCAGTTATGTCCATGTTACCTCTGAACCGCCAGATAGCCAAGTCTCATCTTCCAGTCCGGTATGGTCTACTCCTTTGCAATTATGTCCAGTTCGCCACCTCTGAATGACAAGGCTTTGAGTCTAGTAACTCCTAAGCGGTTATATCCATATTACTTCTGAACCGACGGATGCCTAGATCCCTCTCCTTTTATGGTACTCAAACTGTGTTGTCCAGTTTAACACCTCTCAACAGACGAGTTCATAACTTTGTTCTCCTTTCCCCCGCCAGGACCGGAAGTTCTTGTTGTCATATTAATACGACTACCTCTGAACAGCGAATTGCGAGCCTGGTGCCTCTTAGTTGGTCATATCCATATTATCTCTAAACCGACGGGTGCCCAAATCCAATTCACCTTCGCAGTCCCTAGTGAGCTAGCTGCTAAGTTAATATGACTACATCTGGCACTGGATTTAGAGTTTAGTGTGTCTTAATCTATCATTCCAGTTTATCACCTCTGAATAGACGGGTCCCTAAAATGGGTTCACCTTCATTTTGTCATTATGTCCAGTTCGTCACCTCCGAATGACAGAATTTCGAGCTTGGTGGCTTCTCAATCAGTCATGTCCAGTCAATCACCTCTGAACCGACAGATAGCCAAGTCACACTTTTTATTTTCTGTTATGTCCAGTTCGCCACCTCTGAACAGTAAACATTCTTTATTTGGTAATTTATCGGTTATGTCCAGTTCGTCACCTCTGAACTGATGATTGTCTAAATTTTACCTTTCTTTGTCGTTATGTCCAGTTCGTCACCTCTGAACGATAAAATCTCAAGTCTGACTATCTTTATTCAGTCATGTCCAGTTTATCACCTCTGAACTGGCGAGTCATCAGACTTAATCTTTTCAGATTTAGTGATTCCTAACGGATTCCTAAATCTACCCTCTTTTAATCCCTAATGGATTCTTATATTTGACTGACTTTATCATGGTCTTAACTTCTGAATAATTTCAGTCACATTTGTAATTTCTTTGGGAATTCAACTTGGTGAATTTTCACCCTTTTTTAGTTCTTTTAAAAGAACTTTCTTACCACATTCTTCTTATATTACCTATGGGTAATTACAGGGGCAAACACAGAGGAAGATATGGAGAAGAGCAAATGAGTCAAAGGCAAATATTTTTTTGATTCAAAAAGGAAGATACATTAATGATACATCTAAATTATCTTTCATACAATTTAGTCTTTATTTTAAAAGCAGGCGATTTGTTGCTCTACATCTAGAACAGTAGGTCTACTTTCGCTCTTCAGGATAATGTCGCTTCTTGAAGTAGAAATGCAACGGGTAACTCTGATTCTACCAGACCAACTGATACGAAAGGCCTCCCCCCTCACGAGGCCGCAAACCTTCACTTAATGGACGATTCCCCCCAGAAAGTCATCCAATGAGCATGGGTTCTTCATGCTGTCACTTCTTTGAATAAGATTGGTGAAGGGAGGATCCGAGACCTTACTGGTGACGTCCTTTTTCCTGTGACCTTCAAATATCCTGTGCAGAGACCCAGCAAATGTGAGATATTGGCAGAAGTAATGACGCAATTCTCCACATGTATTAAGCTCAATAGCACAAGTCTGCAACTAAATGGGCCATCCTGGATAGGCAACTGTCGCTTGAGGCCTGCTGTAAATATATGTGGGTCTCCTCCTGGAATTAGTGCCAGCCGCTCCAGTCTGTTCTTCCTACTGATAAGTAAAGCTGGGACTTAAAAATGGAGATTCATACTCCCGTTCACCTTCGTTGCCAAGTCAAAGAGATCGCTCAATGGATGCACTGCAAAACAAAGAAAAATAAGTGTGTTCGCATTGAATAAAAAAAAATGCTAAGTCAGAACCTCGCTCCGTGAATGGAACTGATCTAGATCCAGCTTCGCTCCACAAGTAAAACTATTTTTTTCATGAAGTTAAACTTCAGACTACACAAAGGCGTAATGCTAAAAACTCCAAAAAGCCAGCTCCACTCGGGAGCTTGAAAGACACTTATGCCTTGAAAAAAGGGCTAAGGATAGCCTCGTCTATATGGCAAGGTTAGCCTCGCCTTAAGCAAGCCAAGGATAGCCTTGCCTATATGGCAAGGTTACCCTCGCCTTGAACAGGCCAAGGATAGCCTCACCTCAAAAGGTCAAGACATAACCTCGCCTATATGCCAAGGCTTACCAGGCCTTAGAAAGGTCAAGGCATAGCCTCGCCTATATGGCAAGGCTAGCCAGACCTTGAGAAGGTCAAGTCATAGCCTCGCCTATTGGCAAGACTATCCTCGCCTTAGAAAGGCCAGGGTATAAGACTCGCCTAGAAGAACATCTTCGCCTAATCAGGCAAGTCTTAGCTTTGCTAAGAAGCTCGAAAGAACTACAACCCTTGATTCCGAGTTTACTAAAAGTAAAGATCGTGGGAATTCAATCCCTGAAATAACTGGTAGAGTTAAAATTGAGGAAGATAAACTCCCTAAAGTCACCAATTAATTGGCAAAATCTCTGAACAGTCGAGACTCACCGTCTATAGATCGGATGACGACCAAAGTGAAGGTCTCTGAAGCCTCAAGGGCCTCGGCCTTGTTGCTTGGATGGTGTGAAGATGCAATGGATCTCGATTTTGGAAAGATGAAGAGGGTGAAGACCCTGGTGATTTCAAAAGGCCGCAAGGACAGAAGATAGGGTTCTACGGAGGACTCATTGAAAGGAAAAAAAAATTTCTCCAGAAAAGACTACAAATGTCCTATTTATAGGCCCCATGACCTAACCTCGCTGCTGCCGCTTCAAATTTTAAAGCGCAGGCGAGGTTAAAGTATTTGAGTGCTTAGCCTCGGGAAAGGGAGTAATCTCCCTTGTAAATACGTGCGAAGCTGTTCAAGCCTCGAAAAAGGGAGTAATCTCCCTCGTAACTCATGAGAGGCCGTTTAGCCTCGGGAAATAGAACGCTGTTCCATCACAGCGCATGTGAGGCTAGCACTGACAGGGCATTGACAAGCCAACCTCGCTTTGGAGTGAGGGTTCTTAAAGATGCCCAAAGGCAAGGCTCAGAGGCGAGGCTCCTCCTAGAGGCGAGTCTATTCTCACAGCGCATGCGAGGCTAGCTCTGACAGGGCGCTAGCAAGCCAACTTCGCTTTGAAGCGAGGTTACTTAAAGAAGCTCTAATGTGAGCCTCTTATCGAAGGCGAAGCTACCTAGAGGCAAGCCTATTTCAGCCCAAAGGCGAGACTATTCCAGCCTAGAAGCAGGACTAAAATTCAGCCCTAAAGGCGAAGCTGAATTCAACCATCAAGGTGAAGCTCACACCCATATATCTTTGATTATCAATCAAAGCAATTCAAAGTATTTCAAAATGTGAACCATCCTATTGTAGATTTATGAAAACTTTGAAAGAGATTTTGTTGACACACTAAAAAAGACAAACTCCCATACAACTTTTTAACTATCAGAACGATGTCCAACTTGTCGACATCTATAAAAGATAAGCCGCGGACAAACTGATGACCAACTCAACACATCCCGATGGACAAAGTAGAAGCTCAGGCCCCGCTGATTTAGTAAAATAGACAACAGGCCAAACACTACTTTTTGAGGCTTAGTCAGCTCAATACTTAGCCTCGCACGAGCCCAAGGTACTAGCCTCACTCTAGAGGCTAAATTATCTAGTTTCACTTTGAAGCCCTTCAAAGCTCAGTAATGAGCCAAGTGCTAGCTTTGTCTGAAGCTCAACATAGCCGCACAGGGCTAATTTTCTAGCATCGCCGAAGCCGTGACAACTCTGATTAAAAGCTTTTAGCCCCGCTTGTGGAGCTAAAGCTCGCCCTGTGCGAGGCTACATCCAGCCTCGCACGAGGCTTTCTACGCCTCTATGAGAGGGCTGGCCAGGTCAAACCTTTGACCGAATATTTAGTTGGCTAACACCACTACGTTAGTGGGGTTAATGCCTCTTTGAGTGGGCAGTTACACCCGCCCATTTTGCCCCACGTTCAGTGGAACGGCCGAGTCAATAAGCCATTTTTAAGCTCGCATGAGCCTGTCTAGTCTCGCGTACAGCTCACATTTAGTCTATTATTTCGAAGTCTATTAAATGGCTAGGCTCAATAGCCCAATTTTAGGCTCATGCGAGCCTGTCTAACCTCGCATGCGACTCACATTTAGCCTAACGTGGGCGTTATAGCCTCGCGCGAAGCTCAAAACAGCTTCTGGCGAGAGGCTAACTGACTGTTATCAGTCACGGCTGATTTTTAGGGGCGGTTACACCCCTTCAGAGCCTATCAATAGCTCATCTGACAATGAGCTAAGGCATCAAGGGCAGAGCAGAAGAGGCGAAAGAGGAAAAGCAGAGAAAAAGTATCGAGCACGAAGCATCAGAGCTAAAGGCATCAAGAGAGCTAGCAAGGATAATTTTTCCTTCTTTCCCAGAAGCTCCAGAGAATTATTTCTCTAAGTTTAGGGTGTTAATACCCTAAGGCCTTCCTCTCTTTTAAGGAATCTTTAGAACCATGTGAGAAAGAATTTCCAGGCAATAACATTCGAAGATTGATCGATCGCATTGTCAATGGGACAAAGTGGTCGCACGCTGATCAGACTTTCACCGGCACACTTCCCCAGAATCTCAGAAGAGATACTTGTAATCTTTTTCTTTCTTTTTGATTACTTGTAACTTTCTCTTCACACTTTTGTAAGTCTTTCGATTATCAATTTTCAATGAAAAACACCGTCATCCTCCTCTAAGACGATGTTGTTGTGCCCGCTTGACGTCATCATTTTAGCAATATATTCATCAGCTATCAGGACTTAAATATCTTCCGAAATGCCATCCAAAGTGGGAAATAGATAATCAGTCATATTCTTTAAACTCTTAACACCCATGCCCATGAGGGATATCAAGTCAGATGTAAAAAAGGCCTAACCAGCTCGCAATATGTCTTAAATAGAAAGGGATCTTGCTTCTCCAACTGCTTGAGCTCCTCTGCGCACGGGAAATACTCTTCATGCGGTAGAGAATCCATTGGGAGATTTGACACTTCCCATGTCTCATGCAACGCCAGTCCCAGCTCACCGACTAGAGTAAGGGAAGTCCTTGATGCTAGACAGTAGAATTCGAGGATGGCATAGAAGTTGGGTACACTCACTTCGAACCCGTAGAAAGTAACTCTGTTCGCTTCATGAAGCCCTAACTTCTTCAAATCTTCATCAAAATACTCCAAGGCATACATGGTCAGACTGCTTGATTGAAACTTGAACGAGAGAATAAATATGTATAAAAATAAAAACAAATAATCAAAGAATTAGAAGGTTAGATTCTTCTCATTGTTCAATTCTATCCGCTGCAGCAAGGGCTAAAGCGGGTCGTGTTCCACTGGGAGGGCAGCTATGGAAGCGTTGGCAGCATGGTATATCTGTAGTCAAGACTTAAAAGAAAGGTTGGTTGTAGTTTGAAATAAGCAAGTAGATCTAATCAAGAGGGAGAGTCTAGGTCGCTAATCTACCTTCACGACTAGTCTCGATCTAGGGGTTGTATCCTTTTAAACTAATGAAACATTCATCTAAGTTGTTAACCCTAAGTAAGAAGAGTAAGATGTCCAACTTAACTTGTCTACACTACACCAAGCAAAACCTAATTTTACCCTAAGCCAAAGCCAATCCCTAATCATTAAACTATGCCAAACCATACCCCTAAACTTAATCTAAAGCCAAACCCTACTTTAATCCAAATCCAAGCCCTAATTATCTAAATCATTAAGTTGGACTATCATCACTAAACTTCAAAGGATTAATCTAACCCTAAATTACAAATCCATTAGACTAATCAACTAACCCTAGATCTAACCCTAGTCGATCTAGTGATTAGCTACCCTAGAATTATTCTAGCCTAGCATCCTTTTTGTTTTAACCATCTTTTTATTTTTAAGATCTTTAAAGAAAAGAAAAAGAAGGAAGAAAGATTAAAGATAACACCAAAACCAAACCAAGAACAAAGAAATAAAAAGGTAGACTTGAAATTAAAAGAACAAGAATAAGAACATAAAAAGAAAAAATAACCTTTATTGATGCAATCCTTGGGTACAAGATCCTTCTCCTTTCTCCTTACAATGGCTAAGCCAAAGCCAACAATAATTACAAAGAAGAGAACTCAAAAGAGGCTAAACTAATCTAATAAAAAACTCTAAATCGTTAACCCTAACCTTATTCTTCTTCTCTCTGGATGAGGTGCTCTGTACGTACTGCAGGGGTCCTTTTTATAGAAGATTTGGGCCGAAGTATTCAAGATAAAGTAGACCTTTTTCACGCTCCTTGTGTCTCTATCAACAAGCCGCGGAAACGCGGCTTTTGCCGCGTTTTCGCGACAATTTCGTGGCCATCTGCCACGCGCTTGAGCGCGTGGCCTCCTCTCGTCAGTCCATCTGGACACTTCCTCTTAGATTCTGCATCTTGACCCTCGATCTTGAGAATTCGGGATAACTTGGGAAGCAAGTTATCAAAAATCCGAATTTGAAAAGGATTTGGTCTCTTTATCTTTATCTTCAAGCCTTTCTCCTCTTAGATTTGAATAACAATTAGGAGTCCTACTTTATCCTTCCTCCTTCTCCCCTAAATTTTAAATTAATAATTTAAAATCTAAGTTTAGATTAGGTTAGATAAGATAGAAGCTTCTAAATTACTAAATAAATCATGCATGTGGGCTTGTGGGCTTCAATTGGGATTCATTTATTTATTCTTTAATTACTCAAGGCCTGCACAACATTAAACAATAAAACGTTTCGTAGCAGTGCTTTATAAAAGAATAAGTAGAAAAATATGATGATAAATATGCACTTTTGACTACCTATCACTGCTCCACCATTACTTCTTGAACAGTGCACCCAGCCCGGTGTCCTAAAGTCTGTTGCTGGGTAATTACCATTAGCCTCGACAAACTGGTCCAAGAACGTCTGAACATCGCTAGATTTTTCCCCCACAGGCACGTCCTGTCCAACATTGCCTGAGTGCAAGCCAAGTACGTTCTGAGGAGGTTCGGACCGGCTATAACCATTGGGCGTCAAAATCCCCATGTGTACTAAATATATGGACCGGGTCACAGACCAATTCGTCTTCCGCGCCGTAGTTACAGATTGGAAGAAAAAAAAGGATAATGGTGCTTGCTTGATGGGAGATAGTATTTTTTTCCTTCGATAGTATAAACCCACTGGCCCTCTCCGGCGAGCAGTTGTTGGTTAGTGTCGGGTGTTTCATCCCCGAACATAAAAGGTGATTTTTTGTATACAATCCGATCATTGCCCTTGAGCACAATAGTAATGATGATGTTTCAGAGAGTCCGCTGGACCCCGGCCGAGATTAAGTCACGTCGCTCCGGCATGCTTCCCTCGCTGAACAGAGATGCTTGCCTTTGAAATTGGAAGTGGGTATCATATCCATCCCCTTACAGATCCAAAGAGCTTGCTTGATGGTTCAGGAGCGTAGTACACTGCAAAATAGGCAAAAGCAAGCATGTTAGTATTTGAAAATAAACATGCAAAGCTCAAACTTCTAAGTTTTAGCTACGCCCAACAGGTTTCTAAGACTTAACTTCACTCAGATAAGCTAAGGCCTAGCCTCACCTGTCTAGTTATAACCTAGCTTAGCATAGGCTGCTAGAGCCTCACTTCAGTGAGAAGAACTAAGGCATAGCTTCGCTAAATAGGCTCAAGCTAGCCTCTCCTGAGAGGCCAAGGCATAGCTTCGTCTGAAAGGCAAGCTAGCTGATTTGCTTGGACTAGAAAATCTTATCTTTAATACTCTGGATTTAGTTAGATAAATCGATCCATTTTTCCTCTTTCTCTATGAATTACCCTGCACGCCATTAGCCATTAAAACAGGTTAAATAGCAAAGTTTTGTTACAAAACAAATGTGAAAATTTTGACAATAAATTTGCAATATTAGTGAATGATCACACCTCACACCTATCTTTTGCTCGTCCTCGAGCAAAACAAGATAAAAAGAAAGATAGAACTAACCTAATATAACTCACTTTCATAAAAATCACAGTTGCACTTAGCACATACAACAAGCTATTATACCTCTAGGTTATCTCTAGTAGACGAGTTTTGTCTCGTGAGAATTTTCAGTGAATTACACTCAAAAAATCTATAAAGAAAGAAAAACAAAGTGTTAGTATTTTGAAAACGCATTTTGATAAAAGAAAAACATATTTGAAGTAATTTTTGCAAAAAATCAAGTAATCTATAAGTCATAGGAATACCAAACTATTCATTTCTAAACTTAGTCTCTATTCTAAAACTTGTTATCAATCAAGTTAAAGATTAAAACTATATTTCTCACCTAGTTGTTCAGTTTACCCTAAGTCATATTCACCTTTGTGATCATGAGTGTTTTGAGTAAGGATTCTTCAACTCTAATTTTTATGCCTTATTTTTTATATTGACGGTAATATCCTTTTGTTCTATTAGGCTTTCTAATTCGCTCATTTAACGAGCCTTTAATCAGTGACTCCCAAACGGGACGGTCTTAGAGCACTGGGTGAGAAAACACCCAAAGACTAAAGCAAACATGACCATAAAATTAAGGGTTTTTATTGATTATATGGATCACTTTTAGGTGTGAATACTTATGCTTTATGAGGCACAAATACCAAGCTTAATCAGAGAATTTGTTTGATATATAATATTTTTTTCTCTTTTTTTAAGGCATAAGAATCTTTGTTGTTGAACCCTAAGTGTGTGAGTGTATGAAGTATGAATATTTTATCAAGGTAAAAATTAAGACTAAATTACTTTTTCAATTTTTTTCCTATACCTAAAAATCAAACAAATAATCTTATTTTGACCAAGTATAAAAAATCCTAATTATGATTCTTCTATTCCTTAAAATTAACTTAATATCTTATAAAATTAAGTCAAAATATTGTTTTTCTTTTCAAAAAGTTCTTATTTTTTATGTTTATATAAAAGGAAAGAAAAAACCTATGTTATGTTAGAATCCTCCCCCAGACCTATCTTCATGCATTGTCCTTAATGTATAAATGAATGCATATATACATGAAAAGAAGAAAGTGAAGAAAAAATGTTACCTCAAGGTGGTGGTTCCAGTGGTGGTCAGATTGGGCCAAGCATTGCTGCCCAATCTAAATAATGTGGAGTTTCAAGAAACCCACATTTTATGACTTCTTTCCTATTTACAGTTTTACAACCCCCTAAACTGAATAGGATCTTGCAAGATCCTAACATTAAAATCATCCCGGTTAAATCACCAATCTTAGAATATCATCTCGAGTAATAATAGTCCATAGCCAGGTCCAACAATAGAATGTGATTCAACAAAATGGTTGACTTGGGCTCAAGAATGAAAGGTTCGGGAACGAATACTGACTAGGGAATATGATTTAAATCAAGTTTTGGTTTAAGAGTTGGATTTGGTTCAAAAGTTGGGTCCAAATTAAAAAATTGAATTCACATTTTTTTCTCATCAATGGAATGTGACTTTCTAAAATTGATGGTTCATGTTCTACATTTATAGATACGAAAATAGTGTTGGCTTGGGAATTAGGTTCAAATCGGCTAAGGATAACAGAGTTAATATAAATTCAAAAATTGAAACTGAATCATGAAGTTGTGGATTAGGGTCACATTCATATTCAAATTCAATTTTCTTGAAGTGAAACTTAGTCACTTTATCTAAGGTTTGAGATTTGTCAAGTTCAAAATGTAGTGGTGGAATTGAATCTTGATTAAAGTTATTTTCAAAACACCCTGATTCTTGGTTCTTATCAATATGGCTAGGGAAGTTGGAAATAGTCAAAAAGTGGGTAGGGAGAGTTTTCTCATTTCTATTATTAATTATGTTGACCAAATGACTCATTTGTGCTTCTAACCTATTGATAGACTGGGTAGAATCAAAATTAAACTGGATGAAATTATTTTGATACTGATTCAGGTTTTCTATACTCTTTTTTAAGTCAATAGGTTCTTCTTGTTGTGGTGGGACTTGGAAAATTAAGTATGGATCTTGAATTTAGAAATTTTAAGGGAATTGTTGGCCTTTCATGTTTTGAATTTGTCGCTCAGACTCATGTAAGACTTCTAGAATGTTTTCAAAATCAGAGATTTTGTCTATAGGTTGTTCTAGAAAAGAAGCTGAATGTTGGTAAGATGGTTGATAAAATGACTCAGGGGAGTTGTATCTCCACTGACTTGGTAAAGAGTGAAGGTGATGATTATTTCAGTCTTATTCATAGTATTGGGACTGGGTCATATGTTGATTCTGATAAAGCCAATCTGGCATACTTGATTGGTTAAAGTTGAAAACACCTAGAGGGGGGGTGAATAGGTGTGATTGCTAATCTTAAAAATTTTAACTCTCTAAATGCGGAACCTAAAACAAGTGAGGCTCAACTTAGTACAATTCAACAAGTGTAGCCGAATTCCTCTTGCGAGGCTCTGGACTAAACTCCTCTTGATTCCCCTTGATATGGGTTGAGGCGCTATGTGAAGCTCTTGTTGGATGAGTACGGGATTGGCACACACAAGTATGAAATGAATGATATGAAGAATGATGCAAACACAATGATATATGGCAAGAATTACAAGCAAGCAAATAGTAGCACAAGAGAATTAAACAATATCACAAGTATGCAATAGAAAGCAATAAGGAGATATTAAAAAAAATAAAGCAAGAATTAGACGCAAAGGCAATCGCAAACAAAGTGATTTGTTTCGAGGTTCGAGCCACCGCTCTACTCCCCGCCTTCACCTCCGTGAAGGGTTTCCACTATCCACTGAGGACGCCTTTACAATTTGGTCTACCGAAGACCGAGCACCGAGCTCCACCGAGTACAAAGGACCTCTACCGAAGAGGTTGCTCCACAAGGAAAGGAATACAAGAACAAAGTGATCACAACAAGAACACTACACTATTTCTCAAACTCTTTTACAAACACTCTCACTTCAATTACAACTTCACTATAAATGAGTATAGAATTTTTGGCTCTATGAAGTGTGGTGAGAAAAACTTCAGTTGTAGAGTGATATTAGTAATCAAACACAACTGAAAAACAGGCTCAAAAAGAATTGGAATGAAAGCTTTAAACTCTTTTCTTTTCTCTTTTCAAAACAATACAAACTTGAGGATTTTTCTTAGTGATATGCAAGAGAGACTTCTCCTCTATTTATAGGGTTAAAAATAGGTTAAAAACAATTTCTTTTGGTCTTATTTTCTCTGAAAAAGCTCCCCAACAACTCTCCAAAAATCTGTTAAGCTGAAAACAAAAACAGTTTTTCAGAATAGCCCAAAGAGGAAAGAGCCGTTAGGCTATAGCAGGCTTGGCGGTCGACCGGTCCGGTCGACCGCAAGGCCAGCTTGCAAAGAGCCGTTGGCTCTCGGTCGACCGGTCCGGTCGACCGACCCAAAAGAGGAAACACAGTTTCCTTCTCTCGGTCGACCGGTCCGGTCGACCGAAACAAACTGTGAGCAATTTGCTCTCCGTCGGTCGACCGGTCCGGTCGACCGACAGACATGCACAAACAGTGCATGTCCAGACACATCGCCGGTCGACCGGGCCGGTCGGCCGGAGTTGCCTGAAACTGAAAAATTGGGCTGGTTTTTGAGTTAGAAAAATTTTGAGAAATATTTTAAAAATACATATAGCTAAGTATTATGCAGAAAATAGTTTATACATATGTTTTATACAAGATTTTCAAGATATAAAGCTTTTGGTACATGTATATATAAACTAAGGCATAAAACTTAGAAATAACCATTTTTAAAACATAGGAAATATATGAAACAAGTGTGTGTGCAAATCCTAGAGCCAAATTTCATATACTCAAACTTTAACATTCTATTTCTTACAATGTTTCTAAGGACTTCAAGATCTTCAATAGGCTTCTTCATATAATCTTCAACACTTGTTCCTTGAGCCCAATTGGAGTTGACTTGAGTCCAAATCCTTGTATTTGTGAGAGAAGACTTCTAGAATGAATAGAATCTGAAACACACTTAAACAACAAATGTTATTAGTACAAATAACTAATATGTTTTGTAATCATCAAAATACACTAATCATGGGTGATTGTAACCTTGGCCAACAATCTCCCCCTTTTTGATGATGACAAAACATATAGGTTATTTAAATAAACATGGAAGAAGAGTTTGAAAACTCCCCCTCAAATAATGCTATGTATAAGAATTTGACTATGGAAGCACAATACATAAAGCATTCAAGACAAAATAGTTTTGTCAAAAACTTAAATAAATAAACTTTCTTTTCATAAAATAAAACTCAAATAATATCAAACAAAACTAAAATATCAAAACTAAACTTATTCTCCCCCTTTTTGTCATACATCAAAAAGGATTAAAATACCAAAAAAAATTTTATTTTCAAGAATCCATAATGCAAACATTCAACTCACCACAAATAATGAAAATCTAGCATAGTCTAATGGTTTAGTAAAAATATCGGCAAGTTGAAAATTGGTAGAAACATAATCAATCTCAATATCACCTTTCTCATAATGATCTCTAAGAAAGTGATACCTAATGTCAATGTGTTTGGTTTTACTATGTTGATTTGCATTCTTTGTCATGTGAATAGTACTAGTATTATCACAAAATATTTTAACATGATCAAAGTGTAAATCATAGTCAAGGAGAGTATGTTTCATCCAAAGAACTTGTGCACAACAAGCTCCGGCTGCAACATACTCCGCCTCGGCGGTTGATAGGGCTACCGAATTTTGCTTTTTGGAAGACCAAGATACAAGACAATTACCTAAGAATTGACATGTTCCACTTGTGCTCTTCCTATCTACCCTACAACCCGCATAGTCGGCATCCGAAAAACTCTTCATTTCAAATAATCCGGTTTTAGGATACCACAAACCCATTTCAATAGTGCCCTTAAGGTATCTAATTATGCGTTTAACCGCAATTATGTGAGATTCTTTAGGACAAGATTGAAAACGTGCACAAAGACAAACGGAAAACATAATATCCGGCCTACTAGCCGTCAAATAAAGCAAGCTACCAATCATGCTACGATATAATTTAATGTCTACACTTTTACCTTGTTCATCCTTGTCAAGCTTTGAAGTTGTTGCCATGGGAGTTTTGCTTACTTTCGATCCTTCAAGCCCAAACCTTTTGATTAGTTCCTTTGTGTACTTGGCTTGATTGATGAAGATCCCATCCTTCCTTTGCTTGATTTGGAGTCCAAGGAAATAGTTGAGTTCCCCCATCATAGACATTTCAAATTCATCCTTCATGCATGACTCAAAAGCTTTGCAAAGAGATTCATTAGTAGAACCAAAAATAATATCATCTACATAAATTTGCACAATAAGAATATCTTTTTCTACATGTTTAGTAAACAATGTTGTGTCAATTTTACCTTTCTTAAAACCATTTGAAATCAAAAATGAAGAAAGTCTTTCATACCAAGCCCTAGGGGCTTGTTTTAAACCATAAAGAGCTTTATCTAATTTAAAAACAAAATCCGGATGTGTAGGATCAACAAACCCGGGGGTTGTTCAACATACACCTCCTCTTCAATAAATCCATTTAGAAAAGCACTTTTAACATCCATTTGAAATAATTTGAAATCTTTATATGAGGCAAATGCTAGTGTCATCCGTATGGCTTCAAGCCGTGCTACGGGTGCAAAGGTTTCTTCAAAATCGATCCCTTCAATTTGAGTGTAACCTTGGGCAACTAACCTAGCCTTGTTTCTAACTACATTACCCGATTCATCCAACTTGTTCTTAAAGATCCACTTAGTACCAATTGTTGGTCTATCGTGGGGCCTAGGAACAAGGTGCCAAACTTGGTTGCGCTCAAATTGATTGAGCTCCTCTTGCATGGCTAGCAACCAATATGAATCGGTCTCGGCTTCGAGGACATTTTTGGGTTCAATATGAGAAATGAATGCATAGTTACCACAATAGTCATGAAGTCTAGAGCGAGTAGTTACCCCTTTTGATACTTCACCTATGACGAGGTCCTTGGGATGATGTGGATTGTATCTCCAATCCTTTGGTAGTGGTTGAGTAGGCTCCACCTCATGTGTTTGATTTTCATTTCCTTGTGCCTCTTCCACCTTAGCTTCGCTTCCTTCATCATCCTTTGGTTTGTCTCCCATAGTAGAAGCATCCTCCAAGGTCACTTTTTCTAAACCTTCATCCAATGCATCTATTTCTACAACATTCTTAACAAACTTGTTAGATTCCTCAAACTTAACATGAATAGACTCTTCAATAGTCAATGATGATCTAATGAAAACTCTATAAGCCTTACTAGTGTTTGAGTAACCTACAAAAATAGCCTCATAAGATCTAGCATCAAACTTTCCTAAATTATCTTTTGTATTTAAAACAAAACATTTGCAACCAAAAACTTTAAAATAGGAAACATTTGGTTTTCTAGAAAAATACATTTCAAAAGAAGTTTTAGTAGTATTTTTACACAAGAAAACACGATTTGATATATAGCATGATGTATTTACGGCCTCGGCCCACAAATAATGTGGTAGACCATATTCACTTAGCATTGTCCTAGCCATCTCTTGTAATGTTCTATTTTTTCCGTTCAACTACTCTATTTTGTTGTGGAGTTCTAGGACAAGAAAGTTCATGCTTTATTCCATGTTCATCACAAAAAGTGGTAAAGGGTTGGTTAATGAATTCACCTCCTCTATCACTTCTTATTCTCAAAATCGAAACATCTTTTTCTTTTTCAACTCTTTTCTTAAAAGTTTGGAAATATGAAAATGCTTGGCTTTTATGTTCAAGAAAGAAAACCCAAGTAAATCTTGAAAAGTCATCAACCAAAACATAAGCAAATCTATTCCCACTTAAACTTTTGGTTTGTGTAAGGCCAAAAAGATCCATATGGATTAACTCCAAAGGACGTGATGTCATGATATCCTTAATTGACTTGAAAGAAGACTTAGTTTGTTTCCCAAATTGACATGCGTCACAAACTCGGTCCTTTTCAAATTCAAGTAAGGAATACCTTTCACCATTTCCTTTGTGTTTAACCTAGAAATGTGATCAAAAGAAATATGCCCTAATCTCCTATGCCACAACCAAGAGTCATCATCGAGGGCTTTCAAACAAGTAATATTACAAGACATATTTAACATATCAATCATATAAACATTACTTTCACGAAAACCGGAAAATACACAAACATTAGAAGTTCTATCAATTACTTTACAAGAAACATTATCAAAAACAATATCAAAACCTTTATCACAAAGTTGACTAACACTCAAGAGATTATGCTTGAGGCCATCAACTAAAACTACATTTTCAATTAAAGGAGAGGTGCCAAGTTTTACATTACCAATACCGATGATTTTACCCTTGGCGTCATCTCCGAAGGTGACGGTGCCACCTTCATGATATCTTGATAGGGTTGCAAAGTTGTTGATGTCCCAAGTCATGTGCCTTGAGCAACCGCTATCAAGATACCACAATCCTCTACGTCGTTGGGATTTGGAAAGTACCTACATCATTTAACATAATTGTTGATTTTGGTACCCAAACTTTCTTGGGTCCTTTAAAGTTAGTGCCTCGAACCCAAACATTATGACGTGATACATTTAATCTATCATAGAAAAAATTGGCTAAGTGCCCTTTCCGTCCACAATGTGAACATGAGAACACTCTACCATACATGAATGCATGATGTGTATGTGTAGTGTGAGCATGTTTTGGGGTTTTGCCATGTTGTTTAGGTTGTGTAGCATGAACATGAACATGAGCATGAGCATTTTTCTTTGGGGCTTGTTTCTTAGGAAACATAGCCTCAATTTTCTTCTTGTTAAACTCACAATCTTTCAAAACAACACTTAATGAGTCTAATCTTTCCTTAAGCATAGAAACTTCATTTGAATCAATTAGTGGGGCCTTACCTTTGCAAGAAATTTTATATTTTTCAAAATCATTTTTGGTAGTGGCCAAAGTGGAAACCAAATCATCTTTTTCCTTTGTAAGAGTAAAAACTTGAAGACTTAAAGATTCATTTTCCTTTTTCATTTTAAGATACTTTTTCTTTAAGAAATCATAGTTTTGTGACAACTCAACAAAAGCCTCTTCTAACACATCCATAGAAAGTTCATTATCATGAGAAGGGGAAGAGGTTACCTTGCTTGTGCCTTCATTAGCCATGAAGCACATGTTGGCGGTGTCTATTTCTTCCTCGGATTCGGTCTCCGAATCCCAAGTTGCCTTCATAGCCTTCTTCTTGTAAGGCTTCTTTGAAGTGGAGGGCTTAGCTTTGTCCGGACACTCCGCAACAATGTGTCCCGGTCTTTGGCAATTGAAGCACACAATCTTCCTTTCTTCTTTGCCTCCTTGCCATCTTCTTCTACCTTGGTACTTCGCCTTATTGTACATCCTCCGGACATTCTTAACAAGGAGTGAGAGCTCCTCATCATCTTCTTCTTCATCATCTTCATCGGAGTGTGTAGCTTGACTCTTGAAGGCGATAGTCTTCTTTTTGGAAGGAGCCATATCCTCCCTTGCTTTCCTTTCCATCTCATGGGTTTTGAGGTTCCCAATGAGACCTATAAGCTCCATCTTTTCATTGTCGTTGAGTTCCTTCAAGGTTGTTGCTTTAACTTCCCATGAAGGAGGAAGAGCCCGGATGATCTTCCTTACTCTTTGATCATTGTTGATATCTTCACCTAAAGAAGAGAGTCCATTAGTAATCTTGGTAAATCTTGTAACCATATCATCTATGGTTTCATTTTCTTGCATGCTAAATGTTTCATATTGGGACCGAAGAAGGTCAATCTTAGCCTTCTTTACTTGTGAGGTCCCCTCATGTGTGACTATCAAGTGTGACCAAATCTCATATGCGGATTTGCAATGGATAACCCTAGCTATGTCATCATCATTTAGGGCTTGTAGGAGTGCATAATGAGCTTTGGCATTGGCGTCGAATTCCTTAGTCTCTATTTCGGACCAAGTGGATTCGTCACCGGGGGGTACACTAAAGGACTTAGTCACGGCTTTTGCAACTCGGCTATCTAGAGATTACAAAAACACGGTCATCTTAACTTTCCATATGGGAAAGTTAAGTCCATCAAACTTAGGAGGGGTCTTAATTCCATCGGCCATTTTTACTATATGAAAATGAATGAAATGATTAGCAAATTAGGATCTTCTCTAAGGTTGTTAAACCAAATCCTAGAGTCCAAGCTCTGATACCAATTGAAAAACACTTAGAGGGGGGTGAATAGGTGTGATTGCTAATCTTAAAAATTTTAACTCTCTAAATGCGGAACCTAAAACAAGTGAGGCTCAACTTAGTACAATTCAACAAGTGTAGCCGAATTCCTCTTGCGAGGTTCTGGACTAAACTCCTCTTGATTCCCCTTGATATGGGTTGAGGCGCTATGTGAAGCTCTTGTTGGATGAGTACGGGATTGGCACACACAAGTATGAAATGAATGATATGAAGAATGATGCAAACACAATGATATATGGCAAGAATTACAAGCAAGCAAATAGTAGCACAAGAGAATTAAACAATATCACAAGTATGCAATAGAAAGCAATAATGAGCTATTAAAAAAAAGCAAGAATTAGACGCAAAGGCAATCGCAAACAAAGTGATTTGTTTCGAGGTTCGAGCCACCGCTCTACTCCCCGCCTTCACCTCCGTGAAGGGTTTCCACTATCCACCGAGGACGCCTTTACAATTTGGTCTACCAAAGACCGAGCACCGAGCTCCACCGAGTACAAAGGACCTCTACCGAAGAGGTTGCTCCACAAGGAAAGGAATAAAAGAACAAAGTGATCACAACAAGATCACTACACTATTTCTCAAACTCTTTTACAAACACTCTCACTTCAATTACAACTTCACTATAGAATGAGTATAGGATTTTTGGCTCTATGAAGTGTGGTGAGAAAACTTCAGTTGTAGAGTGATATTAGTAATCAAACACAACTGAAAAACAAGCTCAAAAAGAATTGGAATGAAAGCTTTAAACTCTTTTCTTTTCTCTTTTGAAAACAATACAAACTTGAGGATTTTTCTTAGTGATATGCAAGAGAGACTTCTCCTCTATTTATAGGGTTAAAAATAGGTTAAAAACAATTTCTTTTGGTCTTATTTTCTCTGAAAAAGCTCCCCAACAACTCTCCAAAAATCTGTTAAAGCTGAAAACAAAAACAGTTTTTCAGAATAGCCCAAAGAGGAAAGAGCCGTTAGGCTATAGCAGGCTTGGCGGTCGACCGGTCCGGTCGACCGCAAGGCCAGCTTGCAAAGAGCCGTTGGCTCTCGGTCGACCGGTCCGGTCGACCGACCCAAAAGAGGAAACACAGTTTCCTTCTCCCGGTCGACCGGTCCGGTCGACCGAAACAAACTGTGAGCAATTTGCTCTCCGTCGGTCGACCGGTCCGGTCGACCGACAGACATGCACAAATAGTGCATGTCCAGACACATCGCCGGTCGACCGGGCCGGTCGGCCGGAGTTGCCTGAAACTGAAAAATTGGGCTGGTTTTTGAGTTAGAAAAATTTTGAGAAATATTTTAAAAATACATATAGCTAAGTATTATGCAGAAAATAGTTTATACACATGTTTTATACAAGATTTTCAAGATATAAAGCTTTTGGTACATGTATATATAAACTAAGGCATAAAACTTAGAAATAACCATTTTTAAAACATAGGAAATATATGAAACAAGTGTGTGTGCAAATCCTAGAGCCAAATTTCATATACTCAAACTTTAACATTCTATTTCTTACAATGTTTCTAAGGACTTCAAGATCTTCAATAGGCTTCTTCATATAATCTTCAACACTTGTTCCTTGAGCCCAATTGGAGTTGACTTGAGTCCAAATCCTTGTATTTGTGAGAGAAGACTTCTAGAATGAATAAAAATCTGAAACACACTTAAACAACAAATGTTATTAGTACAAATAACTAATATGTTTTGTAATCATCAAAATACACTAATCATGGGTGATTGTAACCTTGGGCCAACAAAAGTTATGTAATGCCGGGTTGGTGATACCCGAGTTAAAAGAGGCTGGGGTGAAATATGGAATACTATTAAAGTTTAAAAAATTATTGTTATAATCCATTTCACATAAAATGATAAAAACAAACAAAGTAAAATAAATAAATAAATAAACAAAAGAAAGAAAAATCTAGCGTAAGTTAGGGTAGACCTTAGACCTAAACGACTCCTAACTGGTTGACTGTCCATAGAATATATATTGTAGCTATCTGACCATAAGTTAATCAAACAGGTATCCATGTCTGAGCAACGAGCCTAATTATGCCACCCATTATTCTTTAAGGTTTTGCCTCTGAATCCCCAACCTTTGACACCGATTTGAATAGAGTCAAATTCTAATAACTTTCTCTTTAGATCAAACTCCTAATGAGTCCAAGATGTCCCAGGGCCAACGTCTACTCAATTTTATTTAGGCTGTGTTAGTGAGTGAGGAATTGGGCAAAGAAAGGTAATGACTTTCCCACATTATCTTGTTTATAGGACAAGCTCTTAATTCATTTTAGTGAAGCATGTCCATGTATATAGCAAAAATTACACTCAAGCAACAAATATCACTCAAACATGTTTCTATCCTATATGTGATGCAAACGTACCTTTGCTCCAGCACTCTCCAACAGTAACGAAAAATGTAAACAGATTAAAAAATACTTAAATACAAAGTCAACCATTTTTTAGAATTAACAATCACCAAGTTACCGTGGAGATTTAAATAATGTGCATAGTAAGTTAAAAAGTAAAACTATAGTTGCAGAAGCTATATACTAATAATTTAATAACCCTACAAGAAATAGAATTAATAGTTCACTACTCCTGCCGCGAAAATGCAGCTTTTGCCGTGTTTGCGCGGTAGTTGAGTAGGCTTGGTGCCCTGCTTTCTTGAGCAGGGTCACAGAGCAGCCAAATGTGTTCTACAGCTGTTTGTTTTATGAAATCAGCACCACACACAAGTAGAGAAGAAAATAGTTAACTGTTAAGTAACTTTAAAAAGAAAACTTACCATCCCTCCCTAGCAATGGCGTCAAAATTTGATTTGCTTGGGCTAAAAAATCTTATCTTTAAAACTTCGAATTTAAGTGGATAAATTGGTCTATTTCTTCTCTTTCTCTATTAATTACTCTGCACACCATTAGCAATTAAAATGGGTTAAATGGCAGAGTTTTATTACAAAATAAATGTGAAAAAATGTGACAATAAATATGCAATATTAGTAACCAATCACTAACAAAAGGCTAAGGCATAGCTTAGCCTAAAAGGCTAAAGCTAACGTCGCCTGAAAGGCTAAGTGTAGCTTCACCTGAGAGCAATTCAGAGACTAACAAAACTTAGCTTCGCCCTGAGGCTACCTTCGCGCTCTACAAGGAACAGAACGCAAAAGCCCAAGGGCTAGCTTCACCTGGAAGCTTGAGAGGAAACTCTTTAGTTTCCAATTTCGTTGAGCGAAATCAAAGAGAAATTAATTCCCTAAAATCAATGAAGCCAAAATCAAAGAGAGTTGAACTCCCTAAGATCGCCAATCTATGGCGGCTCTAGCCAATTAATGGCAAAACAGTCCAAATTAGCTTGAACAGAGATTAAAAAAATCTCTAAAAAGGGGTAAAATCTTACCCGAGATGGGTCTTTCGACGACTGGAGAAGGCGACGTCGTCACCTTATAGGTAGTTGATTGCAAATAAAAGCAATGAGAATTACCGTCTAACTTTAGGCTAACGGTCGTGTCCACGAGGAGGAATGCGATGAAACTTTTCGATGTTTTTATTTAGAAGCAAAGAATGGTGTTGGTTTTTTTTTCTTTTTATATTGAAAAAGAATGGAGAGAAAGAAAGTGATTTAAAGAAAAATTTAAAACTTGAAAAAGGCTTTAGAAAAGATGACCTTTTAGAAAATGATTTGAGAGTGATTTGGTTGTGATTTAAATTATGAAAAGGATCTGGGCTTACTAATCTTCTACTCAACTACTTACTTATCTAAAGAACAATTTGATGCATCACTTCTATCATAAGCAAAAACTTTTAGTTTCTTTTAATGTCTAAGTAAAACAAATAAGATGTTTTTGATTTAAATCTTAAGGTCTTTTTTAACACAACATTAAAAATAGAATGTTAAACCATCAAGCGTGAAGAAGTGAGTATTAAATAAAAATGATTTGAAAATATTTGTGCTTTGAATGTCCAAGTTTAAATGAGAAACATCCTCATATGCTTTCAAGAACAAAGTTCAACTCAGGCATTATTATGATTCAAGAAAATTGCTTTCATAAAAATCAATCAAGAGAGAGGAGATAGAAGAGATTGATTAGTGAGCCCAAAAGATATTTTAGTTACTCATGATAAAAAGAAAAAATAAGAGAATGGAAATCAAAATAGACATACTGAATTGAGTCGAGTTGAATAAGCAGGTTGAATCTCCTTTGATTGTTACTTTAAGGATGAATTACACACTCAATTCCACTCTTCTCTCTTTGTTGGTCTAAACAGAAAAGTAAAGATGAGATACAACTTCTCAGAACTATCAACAATACTCCTAAAACCCTGAAATGAACAAGAATCCTAATCCTACTCTTCGCTATCTTTTTCAGTACAAAACCTGCCTTTATAGGCAAAAACCAAACAAGGGAGGGCATACGAAGATAGGGGAAGCAATGCTCCCCCAACAAACATCAACAGGCCGCGAAAACGCGGCCAAGTGGCCACAGCTGGTTGGTGGGTCTCCCTTGTTAGGTGATACACTTTTATCCCTTACTAGTTTTCATGTTACAGCTCCTGGATTTGACAAAACAACCTTTGATCTTTGGCTTTAACCACTTGATTGAGAAGATTCATTTTAATTGATTTTCAACCTCTCTGATTTGTCATGATCTGCCCTGATTTTCTTATTTCAAATTAATTCTAAATTAATCAGAATTTAATGGGCTTTTGGGCTCGTTTCTCTTCCCTTTCCTATAACAATGGGCCTGCACTTTATAAAGAAAAAATAAGACTTCTTAATAGGATTTATTAGATATTAAACATGGTAATGTGACAATATATATGCAACATATGTGATCGATTACACCCCCACACTTATCTTTTGCTCGTCCTCGAGGACAATATCAAAACTAATCCTAATCAATATTAGACCACTTTTCCAGGTTACGCGATTGCACTGAGCATGTACAATAAGCCGTTAAACCTCTAAATTACCCCTAAAAGATGAGTTTTGTCTCGTGAGGGTTTTCAGTGGATTGCACCCATAAAATCCATAAAGAAAGAGAAAAATATTAGTATTTTCGAAAAATATTTTGAAAAGAGAGAAAATATTTGAAGTATATTTGTAAGAGTTCAAGTAATCTACAAGTTATAGGAATATCAAACTTTCATTCCTAAACTTAGTCTCTATTCAAAATATGTCATCAATCAAAGTAAGGAGTCAAATTGTATTTCTCATCTAGTCTATTATTTTACCCTGAGTCATATGCACCTTCGTAACCGTGAAGTTTGACTAAGGGTTCTTTAATATTAACTCCTATACCTTATTTATATTTATTTTTGGTGGTATTTATTCCTCAATTCCATTAGGCTTTCTAATCTGCCCATGTAACGAGCCTTTAGTCGGTGACACCCAAACCGAACAGTCTTAGGGCACCAGGTGAGAAACACCCTTAAGGACTTAAATACTCAAGCAGACAAGGCCATGAAACCAAGGGTTTTTATTTATAAAATGAACCCCTTTTAGGTGTGAATACTTTTGCTTCATGAGGCACAAATACCAAGTTTAATCAGAGGATTTATATTATATATATATATATATATATATATATATATATATTTCTCAAACTTATCTAATTATCTTTTGCATAAATACCAAGGCTTTCTTAGGCCAAAGCACCTAGCTAATCAATAATTAGATTTTTTTTTATCTTTCATAGATATACATACATATATATACATATATATATACACATACATACATACATACATACATACATACATACATATATTATATATACATACATACATACATACAAACACACACCACACACACACACACACACACATATACACACACACACACGCACGGCACACACACACACACACATATATATATAGATATACACATACATATACACACACACACACACACACACATACACACACACACACACACACACACACACATACATATATAGATACACACACACACACACATATACACACACACACACACACACCACATACACACACGTACACACACACACCACACATTATAAGGCATAAGAATCTTTGTTTTTGAACCCTAAGTGTGTAAGTGTATAAGGTGTGCATATTTCTTCAAGGTAAAGATCAAAATTAAATTACTTTCATTCATTTTTTTCCTAATCCTAAAAATCAAACAAGTCATCATATTTTGATCAAATATAAAAAATCCTAATTATGATTTTTCTATTCCTTAAAATTGACTTTAATTTCTTACAAAAAATATATCAAATATTGCTCTTACCTTTTAAAAAGTTTATATATATATATATATATATTATATATATATAATATATAATATATATATATTATATATATATATATATATATATATAATTTTCTTTGTTTTCTTCTTTTTTTTAGTTATATTAGTCATGTTAGAGCCCTCCCCCACACTTATCTCATGCGTTGTCCCCAATGTAAATGAAATGTATAGATGCGTGAATAAAATGTAAAAGAGGAAAGTTACCGATACACTAGGTAGAGAGACCCATAGCCATTTCATTTACCAGCACCGATTCCAAAAAAGATTTAAGGCATTGACCATTTACCTTAAAGTCATTTCCATTCTTGGTGTCACTGATCTCTACAGCACCGTGTGGAAACACGATTTTTACAATGAATGGTCCAGTCCATCTTAATTTTAATTTTCCTGGAAAAGATGAAGTCTAGAATTATAGAGTAAGACTTTTTATCTTGGGACAAGGTTTTTCTTATGATGTGTTTATCATGAAAAATTTTAACTCTATCTTTAGTGATCTTAGCATTTTCATAGGCCTCATTTCTCAACTCCTCTAATTCGGAAATTTGATTTTGAAGGTCACCGGCCTTAGTCAAGTCAAAATTTAGCTGCTTGATTTACCCATAAGGCCCGGTGCTCTAACTCAACGAGTCGGTGGCAAGCTTTTCTAAAGACTAACCTATAAAGAGACATCCCAAGAATCATCTTGAAAACAGTCCTGTAGGCCCATAGGGCATCTACAAGTTTGGTGGACCAATCTTTCCAGTTTTGATTCACAGTTTTCTCCAAAATAAGCTTGATTTGTCTATTGAAAACCTCAACCTGCCCGCTGGTCTGAGGATGATAAGGTGTGGACAACTTGTGAGTTATGACATACTTTCACATAAGAGCGTCAAAGGGTCTATTGCAAAAGTGAGTACCATTATCACTGATGATACCATGAGGGTTCCGAAGCGTGAGAAAATATTCTCTTTTAAGAACTTTATGACAACTTTGTTATCATTAATTCTACTAGGAATGGCTTCTACCCATTTGGACACATAGTCTACAACAACCAATATGTATGGTTCCAAATGAATTAGGAAATGGACCCATAAAGTCGATGCCCAAACATCAAAAAGTTCTATTTCTAGAATTGGGCTGAGGGGCATCATATCTCGTTTTGAGATCCGTCCTACCATCTAGCATCTAGGGCACGTCTTGCAAAATTCATAAGTATCTTTGAACAAAGTGGGCCAATGAAACCCACTTTGCAGTGCCTTTTTCGCAGTCTTGCAGGGACCAAAGTGTCCGCCACATGCAAGTTCGTGACAGAAGGATAAAACACTCTTAATTTCTTCGTCGGGAATGCATCTCCTAATAATTGGTCAGAATAGTACTTAAAAGATACGGTTCCTCCCAAAAGAAATACTGGACTTGAGATAAGAATCGGTATATATCATTTTTAGACCAATGAGAAGGAGTTTGGTGGTCTGTGACTAAGTAATTCACTATATCAGCAAACCAAGGTTCCCTAAAGATAGCTAAGAGATTTTCATCAGGAAAGTCCTCATTTATGGGTAATTGGTTGCATGGAGAGTTTGGGATTCGTGAGAGATGGTCAGCAACAACATTTTCTACACTTTCTTATCTCGAATATCGAGATCGAATTCTTGAAAAAGGAGGATCTAACGAATGAGTCGGGCCTTGGCATCCTTCTTCATCATGAGACATAAGCACAGAATGATCGATAAAATTGTGGTTTTGGACCCTAGTAGGTAGGGACGAATTTCTCTAAGGCAAATACTACTGTCAAGAATTCCTTCTCATTAGTAGTGTAGTTCATTTGAGCATCGTTGAGAGTCCTACTAGAGTAGTAAATCACGTTCTGTTTGTTATCAATGCGCTATCCTAGGACAACGCCTATTACAAAATCTGAACCGTCGCACATGATTTCGAACATCTTAGACCAATCCGGTGCAGATATGATGGTGCAGAAATAAGCTCTTTCTTAAGCTTCTCCCAGGAATTCATACATTCAACATCGAAAGTGAAGGACACGTCCTTAGCTAACAGATTAGTCAAGGGTCTAGCAATCTTGCTAAAATCCTTGATAAATCCTCGGTAAAAACCAGTGTGTCCTAAGAAGGATCGAATATCCTTTACGCATTTGAGCATGAAAGCTTAGCAATATGCTCAATCTTGGCTCTATCCACTTCAATTCCTTTCTTAGAGATTTCATGACCCAAAACAATTCTATGTCTTACCATGAAGTGGCATTTCTCCTAGTTCAGTGTTAGATTTTTCTCAGCGCAACGTTGGAGGACGAGTTCTAAATGGTATTGATTGAGATTAAAAATAAAGTTCAGATATGCTTAGTCTCAATGCGAATCCGCTGTAGCAAGGGCTTGAGCGGGTCGTGATCCTCAGGGAAGGATGCGATGCAAGCTTTTCGGCCGATTCCCTTGTATGCTTCAAGTAAGAAGAAAAAGATTAGAGTTGTGATAAAAGTATGAGATTAAAAACGTGGTTTTGCTGATCTTCTACCACAACCCTATTGCAAATTAAAGAGCTTGATCTTCATCTTAAGATTAATATAATTCACCCTAGGTTATTACCACAATATCAAGAAAGAAAATTAATACACAATTCTAACTAAGTTACATAGATCAAAAACCTAACTATGGTTCCTCCTAACATCTAGGTACAGCCTAATAGAAGACGAATCTCAACTTATGCTGTCCTAGTTCTTAAGTTGAAGTCATGAAAAGGTCCTTTTATCATATAACCTAGATTAAGAATTTTAAGTATTTTTTTTTTTTTACCTTCTAGAATTAGTTGCCTTTAAGCCTAGGTTTCTAGTGATGTTCATTAATCGGATCAAGATTTAATTGCATCTAGGGTTGCTTCAAGAATCTCAGCAAACCACTAGGAAGATTAGTTCTTCATCATCATTTTTTTTTGCTTTTTCAATTATTTAATTTTTTGGTTTTTATCTAATGAGAAAGGCTGCAAAAATAAAGAAAAACGAAAACAAGAAGAGATCGAAGATTAAACACGAGAGATTGCAAAAGAAATAAAATAATTGCAGAAATTTAACAGAGAACAAAAGAGTGACCTTTATTGATGAATCTCCGGTTACACAATTGTCTCCTTCTTCTCCACAAAACTTGAAATAAAAATTACAACTTTGAATAAAAGTAGCTAAAGCAAACCCTAATCGTCTCTGCATGCCCCTCCCTGTTGCGAATGCTCTGATATTTATAGGGCAGAATGTAGAGGAGTCCCGGATAAACATCACCACAAAACCTGATACCCAACTCTATCCAGATTGCCGCGGATGCGCGGCTTTTGCCGCGCCTCTGCGGCAATATTGTGTCTCCTGGCCACGCGCTTTGGCGCGTGGCCTCTCCTGGTCCGTCAAAGTGGGCGTTTGCTACTGGAAGGTGGATCCTGGCCTTTTAATCTAGGTTTTCGAGATAACTTGGTAATCAAGTTACTCTTATCCAGATTTCTTCAAATCTTCTCTCCAAAATTCCTCTCTATCTTGGCCTTTTTATCCTTATCCCGCAGGTGTTTAGGGTTTGATAGAAGTCTATCCAACCCTAATTTCTGATATTTGCAACTTTTAGCCCTTGTATTTGCATTTTGAATCTTTGTATTTGCGCTTCTTCACCTGGGCTTCAAACATGGGCTTGGATCTGGGCTTTTGGGCTCTTTAAGCTTTATTCTTTACTAACTTGATAATTTGAGGCCTGCACATATTAAATAAAGAATATTAATAATTGTGCATTATAATATGACTAAATGTGCAAAGCGATGGTATATATGATGTCAATTATGCACTTTTCACTACCTATCACACCCCCACACTTATCTTTTTGCTCGTCCTCGAGTAAAAATCAAAAGAAAGAGAAAATCTAATCTAGCTAACTCACTTTCGTAGGAATCACGGTTGCACTTAGCATGTGCAACAAGCCGTTAAACCCCTAGGTTACCTAGAGGACGAGTGTTGTCTCGTGAGGGTTTTCAGCGGATTACACCCACAAAATCCATAAAAAGGAAAATATTTTGAATTATTATTGAAGAGACTAAGTAGTCTATAAGTTTTAGGATCCTCATTTTTATTCATTCCTCAAACCTAGTCTTAATAAAGTCAATTGTTGTCCATTTTAGGTAAGAATTAAAATTGAATTTCTAATATAGTCTTTTTCGTTACCAAAAGTTATACGCACCCTTGTGAATCTAGGAATTCCTTAACTTGGACTCTCATGCCTCATTATTATTTTTATAACATCATCTAATTTTCTTTCGTGTAAGTATCAAGGCTTCTTGAGGCCCTCATACCTACTAATTGACTATTAGATGTGTTAATATATATATATATATTTTTGGCATGTATAACTCATCTAATTTTCTTTCGTATAAGTATCAAGGCTTCTTGAGGCCCTAATACCTAACTAATTGATTTATTAGATGTGTTAGTACATATAAGTAATTTTTCCTTAGTTCCCTCGGACTTTCTAATCCACCCATGTAGCGAACTTAAAGTCGGTGACTCCCAAACCGGTCGGTCTTAGGGCACCAGGTGAGAAAACACCCCGCGGACTCAAATTCAAGTGAACTAGGCCACAAAACTAAGGTATTATTTTTTTTTATTTTATTTTTATTTTTATTTTTTTTTTTCATTCACCTTTAGGCGTGAATACTTATGCTTCTTGAGGCACATGTATCAGCTTAATTGGTGAATTTTTTTTTTTTTTTATTATTATTATTTTTTTATGAGGCACAAGGTCTTTGTCTTAGAATCCTAGATATGCATTTGGTATGCACATTTCATTAAGGTAAAAATCAAGACTAATTATTTATTCAATTTCTCTCCTATACCTAAAAATTAAACAATTTATTTATTTTGACCAAGTTTTTAGAAATCCTAATCATGATTTTCCTAATCCTTAAAACTAACTTAGATTTCTTTCAAAAAATAAGTCAAAATATTTCCTTTTTATAACATTTTTTTTTTTTATTTTTTTTTTTATTTTTTATTTTTTTTTATTTTTTTTTTAAATATATTACATACCCTTCCCCCACACTTGTTTCATGCTTGTCCCTATGTATGAATGAATGTATGGAATGCATGAATTGGCAGAAAGATATAATCACCGATACAGTGGGTCAAAAAGACCCATCGCCGCATTAGCTTCCGGTACAGACTCCAAAAGATTTTAAGACGTTGACCATTTACCTTGAATGAATTGCCATTTTTTGGATCGTAGATCTCTATGGCTCGTGTGGAAACACCGTCTAACAATGAATGGTCCTGTCCATCTTGACTTCATTTGCCGGGAAGAGATGAAGTCTAGAGTTGTAAAGTAAAACTTTTTGTCTTGGACAAAAGTTTTTCTCGTGATGAATTTATCGTGAAAAACCTTAACTCTATCCTTCGCAATCTTCGCATTCTCGTATGCATCATTCCTCAACTCCTCTAGTTCAGAAATTTGTAATCTCCGAAACTCACCGGCTCTATCTAAATCGAATTTAGCTGCTTAATTGCCCATAGGGCCCGGTGTTCTAGCTCGACAGAGGAAGGTGGCAAGCTTTCCAAAGACTAGTCTATAGGGAGACATTCCTAGAATCGTCTTGTAGGCAGTCCTATATGCCCATAGGGCATCCACCAGTTTGATGGACCAGTCCTTCCTATTCTGATTCACAGTCTTCTCCAAAATGAGCTTGACCTGTCTATTGGAAACTTCTACCTGTCCGCTAGTTTGAGGATGGTAGGGCGTAGACAACTTATGTGTTATGGCATATTTTCGCATAAGAGCTTCAAAAGTTCTATTGCAAAAATGTGTGCCATTGTCGCTAATGATGGCTCGAGGAATTCCAAAGCGTGAGATGATATTATCTTTCAAGAATTTGACAACAACTTTGTTGTCATTTGTCTTGCAAGGGACAGCTCTACCCACTTCGACACATAGTCTACGGCCAACAAGATGTATTGGTGCCCAAACGAATTAGGGAAGGGTCCCATATCAATGCCCCATACGTCGAAAGTTCTACTTCTAGAATGGGATTTAGGGGCATCATATTTCGTTTGGAAATTCTTCCTATCATTTGACATCTTGTGCAAGTCTTGCAATACTCAAATGCATCTCTAAACAGTTGGCCAATAAAAGCCACTTTGCAGAATTTTCTCGGCAGTTTTGCGAGGACCAAAATGTCCACCGCAAGCGAACTCATGACAAAAAGCTAGCACACTTCTAGTCTCCTCATCGGGGACCATCTCCTAATGATTTGGTCGCTACAATATTTGAAAAGATAAGGATCTTCCCACATGTAATACCGAACTTGAGACAAGAATCGGTATCTATCCTGTTTTGGACCAACTAGGTGGTGTTTGGTTTGTGACTAAGTAGTTTACTATGTCCGCAAACCATGGCTCCTTAGAGATGGCTAGAAGTTGCTCATCGGGAAAATTGTCATTGATGGGCAGCTCGACAGAAGGTGCGTTGGGCACACGAGAGAGATGGTCAGCTACGACATTTTCGACACCTTTTTTATCTCGAATTTCGAGATCAAATTCTTGCAGCAGAAGGATCCAACGAATGAGTCGGGCCTTCGCATCTTTCTTAAGCATAAGGTATCGCAGAGCAGAATGGTCAGTGAAGATCGTGGTCTTAGTCCCAAGTAGGTATGGACGGAATTTCTCCAAAGCGAACACTACTGCCAAGAATTCCTTCTCGGTGGTAGTATAGTTCATTTGGGCCTCATTAAGCGTCCTACTCGAATAGTAGATCACGTGCTGCTTATTGTCCTTACGCTGTCCTAAGACAGCACCTATCGCAAAATCAGAAGCGTCACACATGATCTCAAAAGGCTTGGACCAGTCCGGAGGTGAGATGATAGGGGCAGATATAAGTTCCACTTTCAATTTCTCCCAAGCACTATGGCACCTATCATCAAAGATGAAGGACACGTCCTTAGCTAGAAGGTTTGTAAGGGGTCTAGCAATTTTGCTAAAGTCCTTAATGAACCTACGATAAAATCCGGCGTGTCCTAAAAAGGATCGAATGTCCTTCACGCATCGAGGAAGTGGAAGTTTCGCAATGATTTCCACTTTGGCCTTGTCTACCTTAATCCCTTCCCTAGATATCTCATGACCTAGGACAATCCCTTGTTGCACCATGAAGTGACACTTTTCCCAATTGAGGGTCAAGTTTTTCTCGGTGCACCTACTCAGCACAAGCTCCAAATGATGGAGACACTGGTCAAATGAATTTCCATAGACTGAGAAGTCGTCCATGAAAATCTCTAGGAAACGCTCGACCATATCAGAAAACAAGCTTAACATACAACGTTGGAATGTGGCGGGGGCATTGCATAGGCCGAAAGGCATTCGACGGTAAGCAAATGTCCAAATGGACACGTGAACGTTGTTTTCTCTTGATCCTCCGGGGCTTATGGATTTGGTTATACCCTGAATACCCATCCAAAAAGCAGTAATACTCATGACCTGCTAATCTTTCCAACATTTGATCGATGAAAGGGAGGGGAAAATGATCTTTCCTAGTGGCTGCATTCAACTTACGGTAGTCTATGCATACTCTCACCTTGGTAGGCAATCGTGTTTGCACTAACTCATGTTTGTCGTTCTCTACCACTGTAAAGCTAGACTTCTTAGGGACCACGTGCATTGGGCTCACCCATTCGCTATCGGAAATGGAATAAATTATCCCATTATCTAACAGTTTTACTATCTCGGCTTGTACAGCCTCCTGCATAAGTGGGTTTAGTCTACGCTGTGGATCCCTTTTCGGTCTAGTCCCTTCCTCAAGATGAATACGATGCTGGACTATCGTAGGGCTCAGTCCCTTAATATCTGCCATAGTCCAACCAATGGCTTCCCTATGTCTCCTAAGGGTTGCCAGCAGGTCCTCCTCTTGCCTATTGGTCAAATTAGATGCAACTATGACCGGTAACGTCTCTTGTTCACCTAGGTAGGCGTACTTAAGATGTTTGGGCAAGGCTTTTAACTCCAAAGAAGGAGTTAGCTCAATGGGTGGCGGTGTGATGCTAGAATCTCCCATTTCTATCGAACTCAGATTTGATTCCCATTCGATCTCATCAAGACTGATATCACTTGTTTCTAACTCTTCCTCTTCCTCTGACTCAAATATGATCTCATCATTATGCTCACTCGTCATGTTCTCAATGGAGTTAACCTCTAAGGGTTGGTCGGTCACATCGTAGGGATGCTTACCTAGGTTGAAAACATTGACTTCCTTGGTCATATCCCCAAAAGTCAGTCTCATGGAACCGTTTCTACAATTTATAATTGCATTAGCGGTTGCTAGGAATGGTCTTCCTAAGATAACGGGAGTTTGGGACCTAGGATTAGACACAGGTTGTGTCTCTAAGACAATGAAATCGACCGGTAAATGAATTCTCCAACCCGTATGAGAACGTCATTGATCTCTCCCTTTGGAACTTTGATAGAGCGGTCAGCCAACTGAATAGTAACTTGGGTCGGGTTGAGTTCACCTAATCCAAGTTGTTGATACACGGAGAAAGGAGCAAATTGATGCTGGCTCCTAAATCGAGGAGTGCTCGATTGATTTCGGCTTGACCTATGGTGCAAGAAATGGTGGGGCAACCTGGGTCCTTATACTTGATAGGGATCTGGTTGGACAGTAGCTCACTAATGTTAGTGGCTAGAAAAACCTTCTTAGGCACATTAGTCTTTCTTTTCTTGGTGCACATGTCCTTAATGAATTTGGCATAACTAGGGACCTGTTGGATTGCATCAAGAAGTGGAATGTTGAGCCTAACTTGATTGAACACCTCTAATAATTTCTCCATGTGTGCATTGTTGTTGCTTCTAAGCCTATTTGGAAATGGAGCTATAGGCTGGTGCAACTGATCTGCTGACTTTTCAGCTTCAGTTTCCTTGGGGCTGGATGGAGAAGGAGTGGAGCTAGATGGAATGGAAGTGGAGCTAGATGGATCCGATGGCATGGATACTTGATTATCAACTTGTTTCCCCGATCTGAGTGTATGGACCATATGACACTGATTTGGGTCTTGAGCCTCATTGGCTGGCCTAGGATTCCTAGGGTTAGGCAATGGTTGACTCGGTAGGGTACCCCTCTGTCTCTCTTGCTGGTTCAATTGGAGCTCTATCCTACTTAGGGCTTGAGCCAGCGTGTCTTGGCTTTTAACTAGGGTGTCCATCTTCCTTTCCATGTTGGACATCCTTGTTTCCATTTGTGTATATTGGAAAGAAGGTGGCTGATTTTGACTGGGAAAACCTTGCTGATAGGGCGGATTTTGGAAATTGTTGGAGAATTTGGGCCTAATCTGCTCATTGTTACTTGGGCCCCATGAGAAATTGGGATGGTTTCTCCAACCGGGATTGTGGTGGGCGCATAAGGATTGTTGGCGGCCTTGTGAAGGCCGCACTCGTATGTTCGGGCAAGCTTTGATGCGCGATGAAAACAGGACATTCCTCGAACACATGGTTCATATCTTGACAATAAGTACAGCCCGCCGAAGATGTTGGGCTGACTTGGTTCACAGAGACTGGCTCTTTCGTTTCAAGAGCCTCTAATCTACGCATAACAGCAGCTAACTTAGCATCGGTTGCTACGTTGGCCTCAATGGAATGGATACCTCCTTTAGAAGAAGTAGGGTCATTAGTCCTAGATTTTCAGGAGTAGGGTCCCATTGGATGGATTTTTCAGCTAATTCCTCAAACAATGTCCATCCTTCATCTTCATTCTTTTGCAGAAATCCTCCTTGACACATGGATTCTAACAGTGTTTTAGTAGAATAATCTAATCCATCATAGAGAACTTGGCAAAGTCGCCATTTCTCTATCCCATGGTGAGGACATTGGGCAAGGAGATCCTTAAAACGCTCGAAGTATTTCCAAAAAGGTTCATTGGCTGTTTGCTTAAACTGGAGGATATTCTTCCTAATCAGTGCAGTCTTGTGAACGGGATAAAATTTCTTTAAGAAGGCCTTAATGAAATTATCCCAAGAAGATATAGAACCGGCCTCTAGACTGTAGAGCCATTTCTTTGCTAAATCCTTCAAAGCAAAGGGGATAAACCTAAGTTTGATAGCATCGTCTCCTAACTTAGGCATATTCATCATTTGACAAACTTCTTCAAATTCCCTTATGAAGAAGTATGCATCCTCAGATTCAAGTCCGTGAAATTTGGGAAGAGTGTTGATGTATTGTGGCTTGAGTTCGTATGGGTCAACACTTTCGATAGTGAGCTGGATGCAAGAAGGAAGAGAGGTTCTAATAGGATAGACCTATCTTGGAGTGACTGTTGTTGTGCCATGTGTGAGTCGGGCTTGAGCTCGGGTGGTGAACTAGTTCTAGTTAGCCTGGATGTGAGTGGGTCTCTCGACCAAGCGGTCATGCACAATCAGCAAACAAGTTCACCCAATCAATCAAAAAGAAAAAGAAAAAAACAACAAAGATCCTATTCTAGGGTTATCCTTGACCTAGACGACTCCTAACTTTAGACTGTCCTTAGGAGGTCTATTGTCGACGTCAACCACGAGCTAATCGGCCAGTTCAGGGCAAGACCGGTGGGAGGTTTTCCGTCAGAGACGTTCCTTAATTAAATAACCACCGTTCTTCGGGCTTTCGGCCCTCAATCCCTTCGCTAGACACCGATTTGGCAAGGTTAATTTCGAACAACTTTCCTTCTTCGGTCAATCTCCTATTGAGTCCGAGTTACCTTAGGGCCAACGTCTAGTCAAGTTTTAATTAGGGTTAGGGTTGTGAGTGTGACTGGTATGATTTGTGGGCCAAGGAAGGGTGATGAAATCCCCACCTTATCTTTGCTATGGGTTATGCCCTTAAAATGGATTAGTGTACGTGTAAAGCGGTAGAAAAGTAATCACTCAAGAAAGCGGTAAACAAACAAGAGTGCTTCCTAATCTATATGCTATGCAAACGTACCTTGTCGCCAGCACTCTTCAACAGAATTAAAGAATTAAAAATAGACACGTGCCCTAAAATGCAAGAGTCTAAAATATTTTTTTATTTTTTCCAACAAATAGGTTAATGTTAATTATTAACAGTTGCAGTGTGATCACAGAGCAATAATATCACAGCAGAATTATAATTTTTTTGCACTGCAGAGCAACCTGCAGAAAATTCTGTCAGTAGTCAGCTACACTTGCCGCGGACCCGGGCTTTTGCCGTGGAAACGCGGCAAAAGTGTAGGTCCAAGTGCTCTGCCTTCTAGGGCAGAGGCACTGGATAGCAATATGTGTCTTCTGCTACTCTGATTCTGCTTCCTGTTCTCTGTACCTGCAACAGAAGAGAAAGAATGATTAGAAAGAGAAATCGTGCCGTTCCTTCCCCGGCAACGGCGCCAAAATTTGATTGAGATTAAAAATAAAGTTCAGATATGCTTAGTCTCAATGCGAATCCGCTGTAGCAAGGGCTTGAGCGGGTCGTGATCCTCAGGGAAGGATGCGATGCAAGCTTTTCGGCCGATTCCCTTGTATGCTTCAAGTAAGAAGAAAAAGATTAGAGTTGTGATAAAAGTATGAGATTAAAAACGTGGTTTTGCTGATCTTCTACCACAACCCTATTGCAAATTAAAGAGCTTGATCTTCATCTTAAGATTAATATAATTCACCCTAGGTTATTACCACAATATCAAGAAAGAAAATTAATACACAATTCTAACTAAGTTACATAGATCAAAAACCTAACTATGGTTCCTCCTAACATCTAGGTACAGCCAATAGAAGACGAATCTCAACTTATGCTGTCCTAGTTCTTAAGTTGAAGTCATGAAAAGGTCCTTTTATCATATAACCTAGATTAAGAATTTTAAGTATTTTTTTTTTTTACCTTCTAGAATTAGTTGCCTTTAAGCCTAGGGTTTCTAGTGATGTTCATTAATCGGATCAAGATTTAATTGCATCTAGGGTTGCTTCAAGAATCTCAGCAAACCACTAGGAAGATTAGTTCTTCATCATCATTTTTTTTGCTTTTTCAATTATTTAATTTTTTTGGTTTTTATCTAATGAGAAAGGCTGCAAAAATAAAGAAAAAACGAAAACAAGAAGAGATCGAAGATTAAAACACGAGAGATTGCAAAAGAAATAAAATAATTGCAGAAATTTAACAGAGAACAAAAGAGTGACCTTTATTGATGAATCTCCGGTTACACAATTGTCTCCTTCTTCTCCACAAAGAACTTGAAATAAAAATTACAACTTTGAATAAAAAGTAGCTAAAGCAAACCCTAATCGTCTCTGCATGCCCCTCCCTGTTGCGAATGCTCTGATATTTATAGGGCAGAATGTAGAGGAGTCCCGGATAAACATCACCACAAAACCTGATACCCAACTCTATCCAGATTGCCGCGGATGCGCGGCTTTTGCCGCGCCTCTGCGGCAATATTGTGTCTCCTGGCCACGCGCTTTGGCGCGTGGCCTCTCCTGGTCCGTCAAAGTGGGCGTTTGCTACTGGAAGGTGGATCCTGGCCTTTTAATCTAGGTTTTCGAGATAACTTGGTAATCAAGTTACTCTTAATCCAGATTTCTTCAAATCTTCTCTCCACGAAATTCCTCTCTATCTTGGCCTTTTTATCCTTATCCCGCAGGTGTTTAGGGTTTGATAGAAGTCTATCCAACCCTAATTTCTGATATTTGCAACTTTTAGCCCTTGTATTTGCATTTTGAATCTTTGTATTTGCGCTTCTTCACCTGGGCTTCAAACATGGGCTTGGATCTGGGCTTTTGGGCTCTTTAAGCTTTATTCTTTACTAACTTGATAATTTGAGGCCTGCACATATTAAATAAAGAAATATTAATAATTGTGCATTATAATATGACTAAATGTGCAAATGCGATGGTATATATGATGTCAATTATGCACTTTTCACTACCTATCAGGTATGAAGACATTGAGTGAATGAATCTCCATAGATGGAGAAATCATCCATGAAGATTTCTAAGAATCGTTCTACCATATCAGAGAAAAGACTCAACATGTAACGTTGAAACGTTGCTAGGGCATTGCACAAGCCGAAAGGCATTCGACGATAAGCAAATGTCCCAAATGGACATGTGAACGTAGTCTTTTCTTGTTCCTCAGGAGCAATTGGAATCTGATTATACCTCGAGTAACCGTCCAAGAAATAGTAATACTCATGGCCAGCCAATCATTCAAGCATTTGATCAATGAAGGGGAGTGAAAAATGGTCCTTACGAGTTGCTGCATTAAGTTTCCTATAGTCAATGCAAACTCAAATCTTCGTGGGAAGTCGAGTTTGGACCAACTCTTTGTTCTCGTTTTCTATTACGGTGAAACTGGATTTCTTTGAAACCGCGTGGACAGGACTGACCCATTGGCTATCCAAAATGGGATAGATTATCCCATTGTCTAAGAGTTTCACAATTTCAGCATGAACAGCCTCTTGCATTATAGGGTTTAACCTATGTTGCGGGTCTCTTTATGGTGTCGTGTCTTCATTGAGATGAATGCGATGTTGAACTATGGTTGGACTCAATCCTTTTATATCACTCATAGTCCAACCAATAGCTTTCCTATATTTTCTCAGAATTGCTTTAAGATCTTCTTCTTGCCTGTCATTTAAATGGGAGGCAATAATGACAGGAAAGGTCTCTTGTTCGCCTAGATAGATGTACTTGAGATGCGCAGGTAAGACTTTCAATTCTAAAGAAGGGAAAAGCTCACTAGAAGGATGAGTCAAATTAGCTGGCTCTACATTTTGTGAAATAGGGTTCGAGGCCAAATTCACAGCAGACTCGACAACCTGGTCAAGGTTAAAATCATCAGATTCTAACTCAAAGTCACACTCAGTTTCTAATTTCAATTTTTTCCCGTGTTCACTCGTCAAGTTCTCAATGAGGTTGACTTTAAATATTTGATCCTCAACATCACGGGGTTGCTTTCCTAGGTTAAAGACGTTGACCTCTATAATCATGTCCCCAAAGGTTAACCCCATGGACCCATTTCTACAATTGATAATGGTATTGGCAGTAGTAAGGAATGGTCGCCCTAGGATAACAGGAGTTTGAGCCATAGGATTGGACACAGGTTGTGTCTCTAGAACTATGAAATCAACGGGGTGGATAAACTCCCTGACCCGGATAAGGACATCATTAATTTTCCCCTTGGAAACTTTCACTAAACGGTCAGCTAGTTGGATAGTGACTCGAGTTGGACTAAGATCGCCCAACCGAGTTGTTGATAAATTGAGAATGGAAGCAAGTTGATACTTGCTCCGAAGTCAAGGAGTGCACGACTAATCTCGGCTTGTCCTATGGTGCAGGCAATGGTGGGATAACCTGGATCCTCATAATTGACGGGGATCGGACCCGACAGTAGCTCACTAATGTTTAGTGGCTAAGAAGACTTTTTTGGGTACATTAGTCTCTCTCTTCTTAGTGCACATGGCCTTAAGAAATTTTGCATAGGATGGGACTTGTTGGATGGTATTAAGAAGTGACACATTTTTATCTTCACTTGATTGAAGATCTTAATTATCTTATCCATGTGTAGATTTTGCTTATTGTTTTTCAGCCTATTAGGAAATGGTACTATAGGCTGGTGCACCTGACTGGCTGACTTATCTGTTTCAGATTCGTCAGATTTGGACGGACTGGGATTAGATGAGGTGGATGCTTGAGTGTGGTTGTGCTGAATGGGTTTAGATGGTGCTGACACTTGATTATCAACTTTCTTTCCTGACCTCAATGTATGAACTACATTACATTGATTCAATGATTGATTCTCAGCCAAATGAGCTTGTCGAGAATTCCTATGATTCATTATTGGCTGACTAGATAAGGTACCCTTTTGTCTCTCATTCTGTGGATTGGCTAATTGGCTCATTTGAACCTCTAGCCTCTGTATAGTTTGCATGAGAGAATCTTGGTTCTTCATGTACCTTTCCATGTTTCTCTCAAAGTCAGTCATTCTCCTTTCTAGTTGAGGATTTTGGAAGGAAGATTGTGGAGCTTGGTTGGGAAAGTTTTGTTGATAGTTTGAAAAATTAGGCAGATGGCTGGGAGAATTATGATGGAAATTGAAAAAGCTGGGTTGATGATTAAAAAAATTATTGAAATGATGGAAGTGGCTTGCATGGTTTGACCGTAAATGGTCATTGTTGTTTTAGCTCCATGAGAAATTCGGGTGATTTCTCCAGCCAGGATTGTATGTTGGTGCGTAAGAATTATTGTTCGGCCTTGAAAAGGTCACATTCATCGGTTCAGGATATTGTTGCTGAGCTTGAAACACAGGACACTCCTCAAACACATGATTCATGACTTGACAGTAAGTACAACCCAGAGTTGGAAATTAGTTTGGGCTGACTTGATTGATTGGACTTGGTTCCTTAGTTTCTAAAGCTTCCAGTCTTCTCGCTATGTTTGCAATTCTAACCTCGTTAGCTATGGATAATTCAATTGAATGGAGACCTCCTTTTGAAGAGATAGAGTTTGAATTCCTAGATCTTTCACTAGTTACTTCCCATTGGATGGTCTTTTCAGTTAGATCCTCATATAAATCCCATCCATCATTCTCATCCTTCTTTAAGAATCCCCCTTGGCACATGGTTTCTAAGAGGGTCTTGGTAGAGTAGTCTAAATCGTCATTAATAAATTTGGCATTGTCACCATTTCTCTATTCCATGATGAGGACATTGGACAAGGAGGTCTTTGAAGCGTTCAAAGTACCTCCAAAACGGTTCACTAGGTTCTTACTTGAATTGCATGATGTTCTTCCTAATGAGAGCGGTCTTCTGAATTGGATAGAATTTCTTCAAGAAGATCTTGATGAAACCATCCCAGGATGTGATAGAGCCGGCCACTTAACTATAAAATCATTTCTTGGCTAAGTCCTTAAGAGTGAATGGGACAAATCTCAACATAATAGCATCATCTACAAGGTATGAGATTTTCATCATTAGGCATACTTCCTCAAACTCTCTTATAAAGAAATAAGCATCTTCGGACTCTAAGCCATGAAACTTGGGGAGTGTGTTATGAACTGAGGCTTGAGCTCAAAATTGTATTCACTAACCGACGGAAGTTGGATGCAAGACGGAAGTGAGGTTCTAATGGGATAGAACCTATTCTGCAAAGATGTCGGTTGAGCCATAACCGAATCTGGTCTTGGTTCGAATTTGGGAGGTAATGTGTTTCTAGTTAACCTAGATGAATTAGGGTTTCTTGACCATACTTGTATACACAAACACAATCACAAATAAGTTCACCAATAGTCAACAAGAGAAAACAACCAAGCCTAGTCTAAGGTAACCTTGACCTAGACAACTCCTAACTGGTTGATTGTCCACATGAGGTATAATGCAGACTTTGACCACAAGCTAATTAGCCAGGCTAGGGAAGATTGCTGGGAGATATCCACGCTTAAGCGACGGGCCTAATTAAGCCAAACCACCAGCCTTCAGGGTTTCGCCCCTCAATCCCTTTCCTTAGACACTGATTTAGTAGGAGTCAAATTCTAACACTTTCCCCCTTAGGATAATCTCCTAATGAGTTTGAGATGTCCCTAAGGCCAACGTTTATCAGATTTTAAATTAGGCTTCGGCTGTGCGTGCTTGGAGATGGTTTGTGGCTAAGGAAGGGTAATGATTTTTTCACCTTATCTTGATTTGGGTTTTGCCTTAAGACTTATTGTGCAGAGTGTGCAAGATATAGAAAGTAACACTCACAAGCAAATATCACCCAAAATATTTTCTAAACTATATGCTATGCATACGTACCTTGTCTCCAGCTATCTTCAACAGTAATCATAAAAGAAACGTAATTAGACAAATGTCTAGAATGCAAGTCTAAATGTTTTTTTTCAGCAAATAGCAATCAATCAGATTACTGTTGGATTAAAAATAGAGAGTGTGAATATCAGATATAGCAAAAATAACACATAAAAACTGTATTTTGCCAAGCAATATGTCCTACAAAAAAGAGTTTTTAGTAGTCCAAAAAATTTCAAACTTTTACGCTGCAATTTCTTGAAATTCTGTTTCTCACTTTCGAGAGTAGGGGCACAGAATAGCAAGTCTTCTCCTGTAAAGCTTGAGTGCTAAATTTGATACCTTAATGTCCCTAAAATAAGACACCAAACTTGTTAGAAAATAATTACACCGTTCTCTCCCCAGCAACAGCGCCAAAAAATTGATTGCAAATAAAAGCAATGAGAATTACCATCTAGACATCTTAATATTGCAATACATTTTATCAATAAAAGAAAAGTCCCAGATGTTGCCTCAAATTACAATTCCCAAGTGTAAGAAATAAAAGCAATACAAGTCTTAAATTTTCCTAATATATTCATTATTAGCCATCCAAAAATATTTAAAATATCCTTGGCTGCTAACTTAGAATTGGGACTATCATCATGGCCTTTTACATATTTTTTGAAGCTCAGAAATACAAATTCTCAGTCATAATAATCATCCTAGCACTTAGCTGATTGCTATTTGGTAATATGGACACTCATCATTTCTTTGTTGCCCACAAAGGCCAAAACACATATAGAAAAAATGTAAAATTACAAATGATCCAAGCATAAGTACATTAACATAATATGATAGAAAATAAGCAAATAATAGTTTAGATGTGTCTATGATACACCGTATACAAAGGACAAAAATAATATTACAAGCTAAGTTATTTTTCACAAGTTTGTTCAAAGAGTTCAATCAAAGGAAGCTACCTAGACAGTCAAGTCCATTTTATTTTCATTGCCATCACCCCTATCCTCATCAGAGGAACTCATTGTTTCCAACTTTATTCCTAGATTATTAAATCCTAATTTAAAATTTAATATTCAATTAATGTGTATATAAAGAATGATTAGAGACGATAATTTAATTACTTTCGTATGGTATGGGATTCAATCATTTAAATAATGAACACTTAATTATGTTTAAGCTCTAAACATATTTTTAGTATGTATGCAGGGTGAGAAGGGATAAATACAAAAGTATTATATATATAAAAAAATAAATGAACAAAGACAATGATTTTGAGGGGGGGAGAGCTCTAGATTTTCCTACATGGAGGGGGGGAGAGGGAGAGGGGGAGGGAGAGGGCGAGAGAGAGAGAGAGAGAGAGAGAGAGAGAGAGAGAGAGAGAGAGCTAGATCTCTCTTAAATAAAGTAATCATCCAAAAAATTAATTCTCACTTATTTATACTCTCTCTTTAGTTACTATTCATCCAAGAAAAAAAATCCCTAACTCTCTCTACACTTTCCATTTGAGAAGATTCTTGAACACCTATTATTCTACAATTAATTCATTAGTTTATTCCCTTTTTCTCTTCTTTTCTCCTTAAATCAAAATGGGGATGAGACTGAGTCGAGCTCAGATCGAGACCAACCAAGCTCGAGCCCGACTTGAGATTTCATCGAGCCAAGTTGGCTCGGCCAACCTTGATCCAGAGAAAGAAAGAAGAGGAGGAGGTGGAGGTGTTTGCTTGGTGGTTTATTAATCAAAGGAGAACTTGTATGCTTGATGGCTCGACCAACACTACCCGTTAGCAAGAAGAGAAGTGTTGAAACGAAATTGATATGCTTGGTTATCAATTATTGCGTGCATAACTCAGGATACCATACTTACTATGATAACAATAGTTGAGAAATATGAAAATCCCCACTGATGACTTCAAACACGCCATGAGATCTATTACCTCGAGCACACAAGATAAATATTAAAAGATACAAGAAGAAAAATATAAAATTTAACGTGATTCGGCCCAAACTAAGCTATGTCTACTAGGAGAGAACTTGAGAGAGCTTTATTAATACACTTGGTACAAAAAGATCCAACCTTCCTCTTGATGACACAAGAATATTCGTCTTCCCCTTGAATTTACGCCTAGATTATAAGAGTATACCTTCTCTCCATGCACCTTCACCTTGCTCCTCTCTTTCTTGATTTTTTATGGTCTTCTTGACTTTTTAGGTCTTAAATTGTTGTTCACCACAACTTTATTCTCCTTTTCTGCTCCACTTAAATTCTAGGTCACAACCTTTTATTTATTTGATTTTACAGTACAACTCGTATTTGGACTATGAGATGATCTTAGCCATTGGATGCTTGAAGAACCTTGATCAATCCTATTAGGAGTTGATCTCCTTAATTTAGAAGGATTCTAAACCTTTAATATTTAGAAACAAATCTTTATTGAATATGAATTAAATCCTATTCATACTCCTCCTGAAAAGGAAACTCGCAATCGCCTGAAAAGAAAACTGCTTCACCTTGATTTGCTTCTTCTGTTTCAAGTCATCGTCTTCTCCAACTCAATTGAATTTTCTTGGACTATCATTTCCTCTTGACAAACAAGACAAAATCCTAATAATCTCCACCTTGACTTATTTTTTAAGCTTTTAGGAAAATAACTTAAGATTTTAGATTACTATCTTAATTCTTTTCTTGGTTGTAACCATGTCGTAAAGCCTTTAAACTTGCCCCATCTCCACGTGGCCTTTGGCGGATTCACCGTTAGGCTTTGGTTCATCTCGGGCCTTACCTGAATGCACCCTTTCTTTAGCCATCCCGCAACACGTAGACCCTTTGCAATTTTTCTTGAAGCTCCACTTCGAAGTGAGCTCCTTTCAAGCTTTTCATTGAAACTTCTTGACCTAGTTTCTTTCTCTTAACTTGCATTGCATGACCATCGTCACCAGATAATTCTGCTTTGTGACGCCTTCCCGGCCATGGGGCCCCCACCGGTCTTGAGGCAATCTGTCTCTAATTCTGCCATGGTCTTACCAACTTTACACGAACATTGTTAAGGACTTATCGTGCCATGCTTTTCCATCAATCACTTGGTGATGGTCTATGATTAGTAGTAAAAAAATGCATAATTGTCATCATATTTACCATCACATTTGCACATTTATTCATATTAAAATGCACATTTATTAATATTTTGTTATTTAATGTGTGCAGGCCTCGAATTATTATTTTAATAATAAATAAAGCCTAAAAGAGCCCAAAAGCCCAGATCCAAGCCCATGTTTGAAGCCCAGGTGCAAAAGCGCAATTACAAGAAGTCAAAATGCAAATACAAAGGCTAAAAGTTGTAAATATCAAAGATAAGGGAATGATAGACTTCTATCCAACCTTAAACACTTGCAGGATGAGGATAAAAGCCCAAGATAAGAAGGAAATTCGTGAATAGAAGATTTGGGATATTTGAGATCAAGGTAACTTGATTACTAAGTTATCTCGAAAAATCCAGAATAAAGAGCCAGGATGCAGCTTCCAGAAGCAGGCGCCCAAATGGATGGACCAGAAGAAGCCACGCGCCAAAGCGCGTGGCCAGATTCCACAGAAATGCCGCAGATCTGCGGCAAAAGCCCAGATTCTGCGGCATTTTGGATGAAGCTGACTACCAACTTTCGTGTGCGATCTTATCCGAGATTCTATCACCTTCTGCACTATAAATATCCCTGCAGGCGCAGCAGAGAGGGCATCCAGAGACGATTAGGGTTTTCTTTTAGCCATTGTTCTTTAAATTTCTGCAAGATTGTAATTTTCTTTTCATGCACGTTGTGGAGAAGGAGCTTTGTAATTGGAGGATTATTCTGCAATAAAGGTTACCTTTTTCCCATTTAATTTTCTGTATTTAGTTTTATTTTATTTCTGTGATCTCTCTGGTTTGGTTTCTAATCATCGATCTTCTTATTTGTTTTCTTTCTTTCTTTCTCAATTCTTTCTTATTAAACAATAAAAAAAATATAAATTGAAAAGATAAAAAAAAATGATGATGAACTAATTCTCTCTAGTGGTTTGCTGAAATTCTTAAAGCAACCCTAGAGCAGTTAAGCCTTGATCAGATTGATGACCATCTCTAGAAACCCTAGGTTTAATAACAATTTTTCTTGAAGATTAAACAAGATAACTAAGATTCTTAATCTAGGTTGCATATTAAAAAGACTTTTCATGACTTCAAATTTAAGAACTAGGACAGCATAAATTTAAGATTCATCTTCTATTAAGCTGTACCTAGATGTTAGGATGAACCATAGTTTGGCTTTTAAATAATGTAACTTAGTTAGAATCTGGTATTGGTTTTTCTTACTTGAATTATTCTTAATAACCTAGGGTGAATTACATACATCTCAAGATGAAGATCAATCTCCTTAACTTGCAATAGGGTTGCGGTAGAAAATCAGCAAAACCACGTCTTTAATATCATATATTCTCAAATCTAATCTCTTTTCTCCGATTTTTGAAGATACAGAGGAATCGAGTCGAAAATCTTGCATCGCATCCTTCCCTGAGGATCACGACCCGCTTGAGCCCTTGCTACAGCGGATTCGCATTGAGACTAAGAAATCTACACTTCATTCTTTTTATTCACAAATTCTTAAATTCTCAGTCAACAAAATTGGCGCCGTTGCCGGGGAGGGACGGTAAGTTTATCTCTAATAAAAAAATTTTATTATTAACTATTCTTTTATTCTTTTCTGTTTGCAGGTTTGGAGAACAGGAATCAGAAAAACAGCAGCAGCAGTGGACATACAGCTACTCTGTGCCTCTGCCCTCGAAGGCAGAGCACCAGAGTCTACTGTAGTGCCGCGGATCCGAGGCCATAGCCGCGGAAACGCGGCCTCAGTAGTGAATTACTGACTGCAGTTTTTTGCAGGTTGCTTCAAATTAAAAATACTGCTTTCTGCTCTGTTCTGATTTGTTCTGTGATATACCTGTATACTGCTAATTAATTCAACAGTAAATTATTTGTTGTTAAAAAATAAAAATTGATTAGACGTTTGCATATTAGGCACGTGTCTTTTCAATTACTTTATTTTACTGTTGAAGAGTGCTGGAGAAGCAAGGTACGTACGCATTGCATGTAGAATAGGACTCATCTCTTGGTTGATTTTCTGCTTTGAGTGATTCTTATCTATTTATCTTGTACACTTGCACTAATTCATCTTAAGGGCATAACCCATTAACAAGATAAGGTGGGGATTTCATCACCCTTCCTTAGCCCAAAAATCATATCCAAAGCACTCACTAACCCAAGCCTAACTTAAAAATTAGTAGACGTTGGCCCTAGGGACATCTCGGACTTAATAGGAGATTATCCTAAGGGGGAACAGTGCTGGAAGTTGACTCTTGTCATATCAGTATCTAGGAAAGGGATTGAGGGCCGAAAGCCCGAAGATTGGTGGTTATTTAATTAAGGAACGTCTTTGACGGAAAACCTCCCACCACTCTTGCCCTGACCTGGCTGATTAACTTGTGGTCAAAGTCTGCACCTTACCTCCCGTGGACAGTCTAACCAGTTAGGAGTCGTCTAGGTCATAGGTCTACCCTAACTTAGGTTAGAATTTTTTTTGTGTTTATTTGTTTGTTTTCTTTTTCTTTGTTTGTGTTGGTGTGATATGGCATATAATAATAATTCCAATTTTAATCCATATTACACACCTAACTATTATTCGGATATTACCAACCCGGCATATCATAACTTTGACCAATCTAGTGTGCCGGAATGGTCTTATCCGAATGAATATAGCCCACACCCTCCATCTTATGACTATAATTTCCATAATAATTTCAACTCGTCACAGAGTTCATGGGGTTTCGAGTCCCCCGAGTCTAATTCTCAACCAAATTGTCCTTCATATCCATCTAGTCCACATTCTTTCAATGATTCATACTCAGATACCCCCATTCAGAATAGAATACCATCTATCGGGGAAATGATAAGTATGCATGAGTCCAAGCAACAATTACCATCTATCGCAGACATGATAATGCGTGAGTCCACCGACTCACAACTTCATCACGATTACACTTCATCTTTTCAAGTCCAATCACAGCATGATGCACCTATCGACTATGAAAGGATGCTTGCAGCCATGACTCAGGCTAGATTAGCCCGTGATCGTGACATAGATCTGATGGTTCAATCCTTACGTTCTCATCGTTCGGCCATTTCTGATATCACAGACCACTCTCTTAGAGCCGACGAACCAAGTTGCTTTGGACAACAAGATTCTATTTCAGTGCCATCATTTGAACTTGCCGAAACTCCAATTCTTGATAATTTGGCAAGTTTTTCCTTTCCTGAAATAGAACTTGAGGATGAATATGATCTTGATCCCCAACTTGATGATTCAATTTTATTTCCTGATCCAATAATGACTCCAGTGTCTTCACCTGATTTCACTTTTCCCGAGTCAACATTGGACCCTATTCCAATTCATCATGAAATTGAATCACCCATTTTAGATGATCATATTGAACTTGACCAATTGTGCAATTTTGAAAATCCTATGGATAAATTGGCAAGTTCTTTTTATTACATTGAACCCAATGAGATATGCGAACTAGATTCTCACAATCTCTTTACTTCTGAAACTGATTGTACAATTCTGATGGAAGATGTTGACCTTAGTTTTGAAGAATTGTATGGCGATGAGCTAGAATTCCTTAATATTGGAAGTAAAGAGATATCACCCATATTAGGTCACATTCCATTATGGGAAGAAGATTGTGGACTTGAGTTTCAATTTCTTGACTTGGACTCAATTCTTGAACCTAGCCCGACTCCTGAGCCCTTACTTGATTTGAGCATCTTTCTTGAGTCGGTATTCGTTCCCGTACCTATAATGTCCAAGTCAATAATTCCATCTTTTCATACTCCATTTTGGGACAAGGAGGTTGAGACAATTAACTCTGAAATTTATTATGAAATTTGAAAATTTGATGGGGTGGAAATACTAAAAATTGATTATACATATATTTTAGTGGGTTATGTAAGGAAAGTTTCTGGTAGGTTCCACCAAATTATCTGTCATCTTGATTGGGCCGCATTTCGTGGACCAATTAGACCACCTCCGGAACCACCACCCTAAGGTAACTTCCGCCTTCCCTTATTCTGTTTCATGCATATATGCATTCATTCATACATTGAGGACAATGCATGAGATAAGTGTGGGGGTGGGCTTTACTAACATACTAACATAGGTAGAAACTAACAAAAAATTTGCTAATAAAAAAAAAATCTAAAAAAAACTTATAAAAAGGACAATATTTTGACTTATCTTTTGAAAGAAATCTAAGTTAATCTTAAGAATTAGGAAAATCATGATTAGGATTTCTAAAAACTTAGTCAAAATAAATAAATTGTTGAATTTTTAGGTATAGGAGGATAAATTAAATAAGTAGTTAGTCTTAATTTTTATCTTAATGAAATGTGCATACCTAATGCATATCTAGGATTCTAAGACAAAAACCTTTGTGCCTCATATATATAAAAAAAAAAGAAAATCACTAATTAAGCTGGATACATGTGCCTCAAGAAGCATAAGTATTCATGCCTAAAGGTGAGTAAATAAAATAAAGTCCTTAGTTTTGGGGCCTAGTTCACTCGAATTTGAGTCCGCGGGGTGTTTTCTCACCTGGTGCCCTAAAGCCAACCGGTTTGGGAGTCATCGACTTTAAGTTCGCTACATGGGTGGATTAGAAAGCCTAATAAAACTAAGAAATATGATATATGTATTAACACATCTAATAGTCAATTAGTTAGGTATGAGGGCCTCAAGAAGCCTTGATACTTACACAAAAGAAAATTAGATGAGTTATACATGCATTAAAAAAAAAATTTATTAACACATCTAATAATCAAGTAGTTAGGTATTAGGGCCTCAAGAAGCCTTAATGCTTATACGAAAGAAAATTAGATGCGTTATACATATTAAAAAAAAAAAGAAAAATATATATATATATATATATATATATATATATATATATATATATATAGAGGCATGAGAGTCCAAGTTAAGGAATTCCTAGTATAAATTCATAAGGATGCATATGATTTTTGGTAACGAAAAAGACTATATTAGAAGTTCAATTTTGACCCTTACCTAAAATGAAAATAATTTACTTTATAAAGACTAAGTCTAAGAATGAATAAAAATGAGGATCCTAAAACTTATAGACTACTTAGTCTCTTTAATAATAATTCAAATATTTTTCTTTTTATGGATTTTGTGGGTGCAATCCGCTGAAAACCCTCACGAGACAACACTCGTCCTCTAGAGTAATCTAGAGGTTTAACGGCTTGTTGCACGTGCTAAGTGCAATCGTGATTCCTACGAAAGTGAGTTAGTTAGATTAGATTTTCTTTTTCTTTTTGATTTTTACTCGAGGACGAGCAAAAAGATAAGTGTGGGGGTGTGATTAGTAGTAAAAAATGCATAATTGTCATCATATTTACCATCACATTTGCACATTTATTCATATTATAATGCACATTTATTAATATTTTGTTATTTAATATGTGCAGGCCTCGAATTATTATTTTAATAATAAATAAAGCCTAAAAGAGCCCAAAAGCCCAGATCCAAGCCCATGTTTGAAGCCCAGGTGCAAAAGCGCAATTACAAGAAGTCAAAATGCAAATATAAGGGCTAAAAGTTGTAAATATCAAAGATAAGGGAAGGATAGACTTCTATCCAACCCTAAACACTTGCAGGATGAGGATAAAAGCCCAAGATAAGAAGAAAATTCGTGAATAGAAGATTTGGGATATTTAAGATCAAGGTAACTTGATTACTAAGTTATCTCAAAAAATCCAGAATAAAGAGCCAGGATGCAGCTTCCAGAAGCAGGCGCCCAAATGGATGGACCAGAAGAAGTCACGCGCCAAAGCGCGTGGCCAGATTCCACAGAAATGCCGCAGATCTGCGGCAAAAGCCCAGATTCTGCGGCATTTTGGATGAAGCTGACTACCAACTTTCGTGTGCGATCTTATCCGGGACTCTATCACCTTCTTCACTATAAATATCCCTGCAGGCGCAGCAGAGAGGGCATCCAGAGACGATTAGGGTTTTCTTTTAGCCATTATTCTTTAAATTTCTGCAAGATTGTAATTTTCTTTTCATGCACGTTGTGGAGAAGAAGGAGCTTTGTAATTTGAGGATTATTCTGCAATAAAGGTTACCTTTTTCCCATTTAATTTTCTGTATTTAGTTTTATTTTATTTCTGTGATCTCTCTGGTTTGGTTTCTAATCATCGATCTTCTGATTTGTTTTCTTTCTTTCTTTCTCTAATCTCTCTTATTAAACAATAAAAAAAATATAAATTGAAAAGATAAAAAAATGATGATGAACTAATTCTCTCTAGTGGTTTGCTGAAATTCTTAAAGCAACCCTAGAGCAGTTAAGCCTTGATCAGATTGATGACCATCTCTAGAAACCCTAGGTTTAATAACAATTTTTCTTGAAGATTAAACAAGATAACTAAGATTCTTAATCTAGGTTGCATATTAAAAAGACTTTTCATGACTTCAAACTTAAGAACTAGGACAGCATAAATTTAAGATTCATCTTCTATTAAGCTGTACCTAGATGTTAGGATGAACCATAGTTTGGCTTTTAAATAATGTAACTTAGTTAGAATCTGGTATTGATTTTTCTTACTTGAATTATTCTTAATAACCTAGGGTGAATTACATACATCTCAAGATGAAGATCAATCTCCTTAACTTGCAATAGGGTTGCGGTAGAAAATCAGCAAAACCACGTCTTTCATATCATATATTCTCAAATCTAATCTCTTTTCTCCTATTTTTGAAGATACAGAGGAATCGAGTCGAAAAGCTTGCATCGCATCCTTCCCTGAGGATCACGACCCGCTTGAGCCCTTGCTACAGCGGATTCGCATTGAGACTAAGAAATCTACACTTCATTCTTTTTATTCACAAATTCTTAAATTCTCAATCAGTCTACCTTCCATCGATGTTTTAACTTTGAAACTTACCGTCTTCACATAACTGTCATGGTCTTATTGGGCTTTCCCGTAACACATTGCCTTGGTCTTCCTTCCATCAATCAGGGTTGCCATCTATCACTATATTGATGTTTGTCAGATCTATTACCCTGCTATTGATGATCTTCAAATCTGATAGATCCACCAATGCCTGCAATAATCTCACCATGTCACGACTAGTCCATCGTAATTTTGACCGTGATCTCTGTCGATTCTTTTAATATATCTATACAGAACCTGTATCAGACATTGGAATCTTCTTGATCTACATCGACCATTGCATCCAGAATGTTGAAAAACATAGGATTCGACATCTTAATTGTGTGAATCCGATTACGATTGCACGATCTACCTTCCGATCAATCTCGTCCGTTGATCCTCTTCATCTTCCTCCGCTGTTTTTTCTTTGACTTGCTGCTGCAGCGAGCCTCAATTAGATGCTTTGTGCGATGCCTCCGTGAGCTCGTTGAGCTCATCTTGTCGTCCGCCATTGGCGATGATCCGATCATTACCGCTACGTCTACCGTGTTCAGATCTGAGCATCATTGAGCCTTGACGACTCCGCTTTGATCAGTATACTCTAAAGTCATCGATCTTTACCTTAGAACAAATCTGAACTTTCTTGTTATCTTCTTCATCTTGATGCCTTCGCCGAACTCTATCGACTTGACATCTTCTTCTTCATTTAGAGCACTCGAGTCTTGAATAAATACCATCAGCTCTGATACCATTTGTTGAAACGAAATTGATATGCTCAGATACCAATTATTGCATGCATAACTCGGGATACCATACTTACTATAATACCAATAGCTGAAAGATACAGAGATCCCCACCGATGACCTCAAGCACGCCATGAGATCAATTACCTTGAGCACACAAGATGAATATTAAAAGATACAAGAAGAAGAATACACAATTTAACGTGGTTCGACCCAAACTTAACCTACGACCACGGAGAGAGAACTTGAGAGAGCTTTATTATAAACTTGGTACCAAAAGATCTAATTTTCCTCTTGATGACACAAGAGTATTCGCCTTCCCCTTGAATCTACCCCTAAATTACAAGAGTATACCTTCTCTCTATGCACATTTACTTTGCTCCTCTCTTTCTTATTTTTTATGGTCTTATATTATTGTTCACCATAACTTTATTCTCCTCTTCTGCTCCACCTAAATCCTAAGTTACAACTCTTTATTTATAGAATTTTACAATACAAATCCTATTTAGACTATGAGATGATCTTGACCATTAGATGCTTGAAGAATCTTATTCAATCCTATTAGGAGTTGATCTCTTTGATCTAGAAGGATTCTAAAACTTTAATATTTGAAAACAAATCTTCATTGAATAAGAATTGGACCCTATTTATACTCCTCCTGAAAAAGAAACTCGCAATCGCCTGAAATGAAAACTGCTTCACATTGATTTACTTCTTCTACTTCAAGTCATCGTCTTCTCCAACTCAATTGAATTTTCTTAGACCATCATCTCCTCTTGAAAATTAAGACAAAATTCTAACAAGAAGGAGGTGTACGCTTGGTGGTGGTTCACTAATCAAAGTATTAATCAAATAATTAATCTTGGAGGTAAGCTAGTACCTATTGTCATTTATTTAAATCTTTTTTTATTACTAATTACATGCTACAATTAATTTCTAATATATATAAAATTAAATAAGAAATTGTCGCAACGATTGGTTGAATTTCATCGATATCGGAAAATCACCAAATCATATAGTAAATTTTCCCTCCTGTTCTCGCTTGATTTTCATAGTCAAACTTTCATATTTTGATTCTCATATCCTATCGAAAACTTGTTAATTATAGTGTAAATCATGGTGTAAACTTGTTAATCATGATATCAGGAAAACCCTCGGCTCGTTTCATGTCCCAAAAACTTGATTCAAGTTATATAATTTGATAATATATATTGGTAGAGATTATGGTGTAAATTGTGTCACTTGTAAGGAGATTGAAATAATGTGCCCATGTTAAATCTATTACTGAGTAGTTCATGAACTGAAAGCTTGATATATATTACTGAATACACCAATAAATCCAAATGAGAAATCATTGTATAAAACACGGCATTGATTATTAATATATATATTTTTTGTAAAGTAAACTTTTTATTGATATCCATAACTCAACAAATACAAACTTGATAACTTGCAAGTGGGCATGTATGCACTGTTCAAAGAAGAGGGAGAGGACCATAGCCGTCAACTTTCACTTTGACAAGAGCACACAATCCACCCAAGTTACAAGTGACAGATGCATGTATCTTCATACATTGCAGTTAGACAGAATAATATCCTTGTCTGATTTTCTATCTGTTTTCCATTTTCAAGTGCGAAGTAAAACTCTGATGTCCCTTATATAAACTCCTAAACACCAAAATCTTGTGTTGCTCCTTCAGTTGAAATACTCTGAGATTCCTTTCTCTCGATATGTGCCAGACAGTTGCCGATAGGACTAGCTTAGCAAGAATTGTAGATTTATTTCCCTTAAACCTATTTTTAATCAGAAAAGCTTCTTCCTACAGGGTTCCAACAGATTGACCATTGAGACCTAACTTCAACTTGCATAAAGACCACAAGTATAATGAGAAAGGACATGTAAAAAACAGATGCTGAACTGTTTCAGGTTGTGAATGACAGAGAACACAAGTGTCTGAGGTTGTAATCCCAATTGACATGAGAAAGTACTTTGTTAACAGCCGGAATGCAAAGCTCCATGTAGACATACTGACATTTTTGGACTGTGACTAGGGAACCAGATTTCTGCCAACTCAAATTTAATTCCATGATTTCCGATAATATCCCAAGAAGATTTAAATGTAAAACTTCCAGAATCTGAGCATGACCAGATCCAAATATCTTCCGAAGTGGAAAGAGGAATATGTTGTTGGATGATTAATCCCCATATTGGTGCCCAGAACTGATCTCTTAATACCCATTGCCCATTGTGGATAATATCAGAAATATTCCAGTCATTGATTTCAGAAGGTATCAGAGTATCAATTAACTCTGCAGACAAGGGCTCAGTAGCTCCAGGTATCCATATATCATGCAGTAGGAAGAACTTCCCCCATTGCCGAGTGCTTTCACCATTTTAGGAAGTGCAAGTGCTCTCACACTACAAGCCATTGCTAAGTGCTTGATTCCAATAAAGAAGATGAAACCCGAGAGAGATGTGTGCCTTTTAGATAGTTGTCATGCATCCACTGAGACCACAGAGAGTTAGAGGCACATAATCTCCACACTAGCCTGATACCTGAGGCTAAATTGACATCACTGATCTTTCTAATACCAACACCTCCTTTAGTCTTGGGTCTACAAATGTCATTCCAATTCCATTCATGCATTCTATTATGCCAAAAGAAATTAGAGAAGAGTCTCTTCGATTCTTTAATAACAGAATTAGGAAGTTTGAAAGAAAATACTCAGAAGCTTATCAAATTATGGAGAAACATCTAATAAGCTCAGCCCTGCCTGCAAAAGAAAGAGTTTTCAAGTCCATCCATCTATTCTACTTCTCACTTTATCAATAAGAGGTGAAAAATGTCTTGACTTTGGATAGACACTAGTGAGAGGTAATTCAAGATATCTAATAGGGATGGAGCCTCTTGAAATACCTAAATATCAGCAATCTCAACCTTGTGCTTACATCCTTTACTGAAGAAAATCTTGCTTTTCTGTTTATTAATTTCTAAACCAGTGAAAAGATGTAGCCTCTTCAAGCTTCACTAATTCCTGAGGCAGATAGCTTGTCACTTTTGCAAAATACCAACATATCATCTGCAAATAATAGATGGGACACCACCAAGCTTGCATTTCTTCTTAAAGGCTTAATAGAACCTGAAGCAATTGCATAATCCAGTGTAATAGACCAGTATTCCATCACCATAACAAAGAGATATAGAGAGAGAGAGGGCAGCCCTGTCTAATTTCCCTATTGCTTCTGAAATTGCCAGTTGGGAGCCATTTAGTATAATAGAAAAGAAACTGAAGAGAGGATTCCTTAATCCAATTCATCCACCAGCTAGAGAATCCAATACAGTGAAAAATGTAATATTACAAATTCTCTGTTCACAGTATCAAATGCCTTCTTCAAATCCACCTTAAACAACGCCTACTTCCCATGGGGTTATTAAAAATCTCTCACTAACTCATAAGCTAGTAAAGTTGAATCACTGATAAGTCTTACCTTCAGGAATGCACTCTGGTTGGGAGAGATTAATTCACCAATCACCTGTTGCAATCTATTAGCCAACACCTTTGCTATGAGCTTGTAGATAGTATTGCAACATGATATAGGCCTGAAATCACTTAGATGAGAAGCATTAGATGATTTAGGGATAAGAGTCACAAAAGTGTGATTTACCTCAGATAGAAGCCTTCCTAAATGGAAAAAACATTATACTGCCTTACATATATCACCTCCAATGACATTCCAATTTTTCTGAAAGAAAAAAGCATTATAGCCATCTGGACCAGGTGCCTTATTAGGGTGCATATGAAACAAAGATGTTTTGATTTCCAAGTCAGTAACATCTCCGACTTATCCAAGAAGTTGCTTCAATAGTTAACTTTCTTTTGACTATCACCTCTGGAAATACAGTCCAATATGAGTCTTGATTGAATAGCTTCTCATAGAAAGCAGGAGCTAGCTCTTTGATAGTAGACAAGTTTGAAATAATTTCCCCTTCCTCATTAATCAAATGAGTGATTTGATTCCTTGCTTGTTTTGCTTTAACTGCTGAATAGAAGAACTTAGTGTTTTTGTCAACCAAATGTAACCAAGATTCTCTACTCTTTTGTTGCCATTGATTTTCTTCATTTGCAAGCCAACTACCAAGTTCAGCTTGTAAAGATAGTTCCTCTTGTTGAAGTTGAGCATTAAGAGGTGCAATTTCTTGCTTAATGTGCACTTCCTTAAGCTTCTCCCTTATAAGCTTATTTCTGATAGCAGGAGTATCAAACTGAACCTTTCTCCATTGCCTAAGATTGGATTTCAGAATCTTTAACTTAGTGACAATCTGATAAAGGAAAGAACCAAATACTTGAGTAGACCATGCTGCAGTAAGAACTTACTGGAAGCCATCAGTATCTTGCAAAAATTTGAAAATTTTGAAAGGTAAAAAAAATGAACTAAGCTTCCTGACCATGTGACTAAGAATCGGAGTATGATCACCTGAGGATTTAGGCAAATATTCATAAGATGAGAAAGGAAAAGTATCTAACCATTTTGCATTGCTAAGAGCTCTGTCCAATCTCCCAACTATTCTACCTACATCCAAAACTGTTGTTCCAGCTCCAATGATTGCCACACTACTTAAATCAAAAAGAAAACAGGAAGCAATGAAATTATTGAATGAACTAAGTTGCTGGAAGGTTAGTGATTTGCCTTCAATTTTCTCAGAAGTATATCTGGCAGTATTGAAATCTCCAGCTACAAGCCAAGGCCAATTTTGAATATTGAGAGCATAAAGATTATTCCATAACTCTTGCCTTTCTGATTGTGAATTAAGACCATAAGCCACAGTAAGAAATCCTTCTAGGCCTCCTTTATTTTTAACAGATAATGTGATGTGTTGAGTAAAAATGGCATGAATAACACATGTCCACACTGCTGGGTTCCAGCCAACCCAGGTTCTCCCTTTAAAAGACAGATGGAAGCTGTTACAAGACCTCCAATCAGCAGGGACACAACCATTTATTCTAGATAGCTTAGAAAGCTTAATCTTTGTTTCTACCAGCCCCATAATACTAGGAGAAATATTATTGATATGATCCTGAACATCCTTCTTCCTCCCCTTTTATTTAGACCTCTCACATTCCATATAAGAAGGAACATTAAGACTGATCAGTACCCTTGTCTTCTATTCTTGAACTCCTTCTCAAGGGTAAAGAAGTAGAGTTATTTTTCTTCTTAACTTGTTTCCTGACATCCTTCTGTTAGGTCTAGATTCAAGGAGAAGGTGAATACTCTTGTGTCATCGAGAGGAAGGTTAGATCTCTTTGTATCAAGTTTATTAATAAATCTCTCTCAAGTTCTCTCCCGTGGACATAGGTCAAGTTTGGACCGAACTACGTTAAATTGTGTATTCTTCTTCTTGTATCCTTTTAATATTCGTGTGTTTGAGGTAATCGATCTCATGGCGTGCTTGAGGTCATCGGTGGGGATCTCGTATCTCCCAACTATTTGTATCATAGTAAGTATGATATCCCGGGTTATGCACGCAACCATTGGTATCGGAGTATATCGATTCAGTTTCAACACCTTCTCTATAGGTGCGTTATGAAGCAATTGAGTCCAAGCAGGATTGTCTACTGCAATGGGCTGTGGCACTGGCAAAATTTTGTCCACACTGTTGATTGTAGATCCTTCAACAGTATCAGAATTAACTGGTGCAGAAAGTGAGGCTGGTGAAGGCAGTTTGGAAACAGAAACTGCAGTTACGTCAATCAGAATTGGATCCTTTGAAAGCACAGTATTTTCTGCTTGAGCATTTTCTGATGGTGATACTGAATAGAATTCAATGTCTGGACTGATACTGATTTTGCAATCTCTACAGGATCTGATCCACACTGAGATGATATTGAACTGTTTTTGATATAACTGCTGAAGCTGAGGCACAACATTGCTCTGGGGCAGATATACTAGTTTGGGCTGATACCACAGCCTGGCCTAATGCAGAGTCCCTAGGTCTTGAAAACTCAAATTCTGAAATAGAGACAGGATTAGAATTTGAACCTTATAACATTATTGAAATATCCTCATTCAGTTTCTGAAGATCCCCAACAACAAACTTACCCTTATTCCTCCAATCCCCAGAGTTATGTAATAATGAAAAATTCTGTGCAGGTATGGGATCAGAAACAACATTGAAAGTTTCATTATCAATGGTTTCCTTCTGAGAATACTGATGCTTCTTACTGCAGAGTTAATTCCCCCATCAGCGGCAAGGTCATTATCCTGAGCAAAACTATTCCCTTTGTCAGACACCAGAAAGCCAACATTACAATCTCTTTTGTCCAGCACTTCTTTGATCCACATTTTTAGCTTTCTGAACCTTAGGCCTCCATACTTTAGTCATTGGGCATTGACCTTCTACATGGCCAAAAGACTCACAATTCAAGCACAATGGTGGCATCCATTCATATTCAACTGGCAACTTAATTCTCTCCCCACCTTCCAATTCCAATGTAACATGGTCTGGCAATGATTTTGCAGCAGCAATCTCAACAAAACATCTTAGCATAAGCAATCTTTTCCCTTGAAGCAGTTGCATTATCCAAGTATAGAGGCTTCCCAATAAAACTTGCAACCATACTGATAACTTTTTGGGTCCAAAATTTAAGATGCAGTGAAGGAAATCTAACCCATACTGGTTTAGAAGATAAGAGATCTCTTTCAAGATCTATAGATTCAGTCCATCTTTAAGAATTATAAACCTTCCATCAAAAAGCCAAGGTCCTCCAAGTGAGATCCTATCACATTCAGATTTAGATCCAAACTTGAAGAAGAAAAACCATTCTCTCTTGAGAAAACATCCAATGAACAATCAGATTTCCAAATTCTTCCTACACATGCTTTTAGATGGGAAAAAAATGGTTTATTGCCAATTACATACCCTACAAGAGTATTAGCCCATTTGATCACATTTTCATGGATCTCAGAGTTATTAATAAGCCCCACCTTTGTACCATCTGAAGACACAGTACTAGGTCAATGAACTCCAGATCACAACCTTCATTGATCTTCCTTCCTAAAACACAAATGTTCTTCCAAGAAGAAGGAGATGCACCAGAAATAAAACAAAGGGCAGGTTTAGAATGAATGCCAGATTTATTAGAATGAGAAAACCCACCATTATACGTGGGCCTCGGAACTCCATGCACGTGCATGGGTTTTGGAATTTGATTTCTTCCTGACACAGCCCTTGAACGTGTACGCACAGTGGTCCATCCATCATCCTTGGCCTTGAAACCCTTGTTGCGATCTCTATCATCTTCATCATCATTGATCTCCCCCATGGAGGGGAAACCCTAGGTATAGCCGCCGCCATCAATAGTTTCCTATATATATATAATATATATATATATATATATATATATATATATATATATATATATATATATATATTATATATATTATATATATATATAGAGAGAGAGAGAGAGAGAGAGAGAAATGTATATCAGCCGACGGCTGAGAGACCCTCTCAGCCGGCGGTGATGTGGCACATTATTAGCCACACAAGAAAGGACGCCCCGCCTATTGAAACAGTTGAAATTACTAAATACCCCTGCGATAAAAGACAGTGGATCTGTATAGTTTATTATTTTTTTATATTCTGACGTTAGTCAATATTTTCACAATTATCTTTTATAACTGCGGCCAAATTGCCACCAATTTTTATCAAATTACGAAACTAATTTGAATGCTTCTTTATTAATTTTTTTGTTATCTGATTTGAAATTTACTGATTTTTAATATAGTCGCAGTTTACTTTTTTTCGCATGTAATGTATAAATATTTTTTTTTTTTTTAAACTGCCACCAATTTTTATCAAATCACGAAACTAATTTGAATGCTTCTTTATTAATTTTTTTGTTATCTGATTTGAAATTTACTGATTTTTAATATAGTCACAGTTTACTTTTTTTCGCATGTAATGTATAATTATTTTTTTTTACATATGAATTCGGACAAGAACTGCGACTATGATCGCAGTGCTTAACGAGAGCAAGTCGTGGATGTTTTTTTTTGCTTGGTTAAATGTAATAACTGTGACTAATAACTGATAGTATAATCGCAGTTTACGTATTATTTTATATATTTGTTCTTCAATGTGACTGTTGTCTGAGCCGCCTATGAACTATTAAATTATTTTTTACATATAGCATGCGATCAAGGACTGCGACTATGGTCGCAGTACTCACGACAGCATTTTTTTTGAATGATTTTTTTTGCTAAGTTAGATGTAATAACGGTGACTAAGGACTGATACTATAGTCGCAATTTACGTATGGTTTTATATGTTTGCTCTTCACTGTAACTGTTGTCTCAGCCGCCTATAAACTACGAATTTTTTTTACTTATTGCATGCGAAGTAGGACTGCGACTATGGTCGCAGTGTTTAAGAACAGCAGTCGCAGTTTTCTAATTTGTGATATACAGTGAAATATACTGATTTGAGAGGATTGCGATCATGTTCGCAGTATTATCTGTTTATATAGTTTAATTTTGGACTGCGACCATGGCAGCTACTTATAACTTTATTGAATGCAAACGATCAAACTGTTTTATGACTGGACAGCGACCATGGTCGCAGTTTCATATGTAATTATTATATGAGTACTGCGACCATTATCACAGATAAGATGCAGAAATAATAACTATACGGCATACTTTATATGTATTTTAAAAATATGAAAGATTTTTTACAGATAGAAGTAAATTTTATTTATAACATAATATGGTCAGAAAGAGACCTTACAAAAAAAGAGCATTAAAAGCTGTCAACAGAAGACAAAATAACGTTGAATATCAGAAGATCAGGAAATCCTAATCCTCGTCGTCATCACCCTCATAAGCAGATTCATCGTCTTCATTCTCTTCGTCTTCCTGTTCATCACTTATTTCCTCATCATCTTCCTGTTTTTGAGGGTTTTTTTGTTCATCGATAAACTCTCAGAATGGATCGTCTCTATCAAGCTCTTCCTCCGATCCGTGTCGAGAAAGCGAGCCTCCAGCATCAGAGGACATGCTTTCATCAAGCATGTCTCTGTCAAGTGGCTGAGAAATAATTTCCTCCTCACTAACCCACATGAAAACTTCATCATCCTCATGAAGAGGAGGATCAGTTAAAATATTATTTGATGTAGTGATATAGTCAAAAAGAGTGAAGTCCATACTGGTATCAGATTCACTAGAATACCCTGAAGAAAGAGGACCGGTGGGGGAATGATTGGAGTTGAAATCTGAGTGTTCAGAGGAAGAAGATAGGGAAGATATGATTCAAGAATGAATTATTTTCTGGAAGTTTTTGAACAAATTGAAAAGGAAGAGCAAAAATATAGTTTTAGATATGAGATAATATATTAGTTACAAGCACTATATAAAGGTAAAGAATGTGAAAGAATATGAATAGTAATAATAATTGTTATAGGTGACGATTGAGCATGGGAAGAAGTGGTAAAAAAAAATTAAATATTTATTGAAGAGTTATGGCAGGAGAATCCGAAGAGTTCCTTTTTTCCAGAGTTTTACTACGTGAAGTACAAATTAACTTTTTATAGAATATTTTTCCCTATATCTTTAGATTACGTATGGTGCTCATTTTTCCTTTATCGAGATTAATATTAGTGCATGTCTTTTTTCGAGACTGTTGTTGTATCACGGTAGATAGAATATTAATTACTTCATTTAATTCAGTGTAATTAATATAGTATTTTTATAAGATGTGATATACGCGAACTGATCTCAGGGTCGCAGTGCTAATCTACTTTGTAAACTTATAAAAAATCTGTTACATAAGGCATGCGAAAAAAGATTGCGACTTTGGTCGCAGTGCTGAAAAAAGATTGCGACCTTGGTCGCTGTTCTGAACGAGGTCGCATTACTGAACGATAGCATGTTTTGTCTGTTTTTTTATGGGAATAAGGAATGTGACTAGGGTCACAGACGTGATATAAAAAAGGAATGCGACTAGGGTCGCAGACGTGATATAAAAAGTTGAAAGTTATATTGTATTAATTCTGCGACGATGGTCGCAATGTTTGAAAGTTTTATTATATTATGACTGCGAATATGATCGCAGACTTTGTACAATGGTAAGAATTATGTTACATAAGGCATGTGAAAAAAAAGACAGCGTCTGTCTTCGGAGTGCTAAACGATATCATGTTTCGTCTGTAGTAGAATTAAGAATTTTATAACTGTAGATATATTCAGCTGAAAATTCTGTAGGTAAATTTTTATTTGTGGATGAGTTTATTGATTGAGATTTTAAGAATAAAAAGAATTAAAGTTCAGATTTCTTAGTCTCAATGCGAATCCGCTGTAGCAAGGGCTCAAGCGGGTCGTGATCCTCAGGGAAGGATGCGATGCAAGCTTTTCGACCCGATTCCTCTTTAACTTCAAAATAAGAGAAGAAGTGATTAGATTTGAGATATATGATATGAAAGATGTGGCTTTGCTGATCTTCTACCACAACCCTATTACAAGTTAAGGAGATTGATCATCATATTGAAGTATATGTAATTTACCCTAGGTTTTTAAGACTAATTCAAGCAAGAAAAACCAATACTAGACTCTAACAAAGTTACATTACTTAAAAACCAAACTATGGTTCATCCTAACATCTAGGTACAGCTTAATAGAAGATTAATCTTAAAGTTAGGCTGTCCTAGTTCTTAAGTTTGAAGTCATGAAGGGTCTTTTTAATATGCATCCTAGATTAAGAAGTCTAGATATTTGTTTGATCTTCAAGAAAAGTTATTATTAACCTAGGGTTTCTAGATATGTCCTCAATCCGATCAAATCTTAACAGCTCTAGGGTTGCTTTAAGAATCTCAGCAAACCACTAAAGGAAATTAGTTCATCATCATTCTTTTTTTTTTCTTTTCAATTTATTTATTTTTTTATTTTATTTAATATGAAAGATTGCAAAGAAGTAAAGAAAAAGAAAACCAGAAGAGATCACAGATTAAAAGAAAACCAGAGAGATCACAAAATAAAATTAAAAATAGCAGAAAATTAAATAGGAAAAAGGTAACCTTTATTCGATGAACGTCTCCCAAATACAAGCTCCTTCTTCCACAATGTGCTTGAAATAAAAATTACAACTTGCTTGAAATTTAAAGAGAATAGCTAAAAGAAAACCCTAATACGTCTCTGGATGCCCCCTCTGCTGCGCCTGCAGGGATATTTATAGGTGCAGAAGGCCGAAGAGTCCTGGATAAACCTGCCCACAAAAACTGGAAACTGATCTCATCTAACTTGCCGCAAAATCCTAGTTTTTGCCGCTATTTTGCGGCAAAACTGGCTCTTCTGGCCACGCGCTTTGGCGCGTGGCCTCTCCCGATCCGTTCATCTGGGCGTTTGCTTCTGGAAGTGTGATCCTGGCTCTTCATCTTGGGATTTCGAGATAACTTAGAAATCAAGTTACCTTGATCTCAAATATCCCAAATCTTTTATCCACGAATTTCCTTCTTATCTTTGGCTTTTATGCTCATCCTGCAAGAGTTTAGGGTTGGGTAGAATTCTATCCTTCCCTCATCTTTAATAATTGTAACTTTAGCCCTTGTATATTTGCACTTTTACACCTGGGCTTCAAATATGGGCTTTTGGGCTTCATTAAGCTTTATTTATTATTAAAATAATAATTCAAGGCCTGCACACAATAAATAATAAAATATAATAATTGTGCAGAATTAAATGAATAAATATGAAAATGTGATGGTAAATGTTATGATAAAAATGCACTTTTGACTACCAATCACACCCCCACACTTATCTTTTTGCTCGTCCTCGAGTTAAAACAAAGAAAAAGAAAAAGTTAATCTAACCTAACTCACTTTCGTAGGAATCACGATTGCACTTAGCACGTGCAATAAGCCGTTAAACCTCTAGGTTACCCTAGAGGACGAGTGTTGTCTCGTGAGGGTTTTCAGCGGATTGCACCCACAAAATCCATAAAAAGAAAAATATTTGACTTATATTTGAAGAGACTAAGTAGTCTATAAGTTTTAGGATTATCATTTTTATTCATTCTTAAACTTAGTCTTAATAAAGTGAATTGTTATTCATTTTAGGTAAGGATTAAAATTGAATGTTTGTATAGTCTTTTTCGTTACCAAAAGTCATACGCACCCTTGTGAATCTAGGAATTCCTTAACTTGGACTCTCATGCCTCTTTAGTATTTTTATAAGATCATCTAATTTTCTTTCGTATAAGTATCAAGGCTTCTTGAGGCCCTCATACCTAACTAATTGATTATTAGATGTGTTAATTTTTTTTTTTTGTATATATAACTCATCTAATTTTCTTTCGTATAAGTATCAAGGCTTCTTGAGGCCCTCATACCTAACTAATTGATTATTAGATGTGTTAGTACATATATAATATTCCTTAGTTTAGGCTTTCTAATCCACCCATGTAGCGAACTTAAAGTCGATGACTCCCAAACAGGTCGGTCTTAGGGCACCAGGTGAGAAGACACCCCACGGACTCAAATTCGAGTGAAATAGGCCACAAAACTAAGGATTTTATTTATTAACTCACCTTTAGGCGTGAATACTTATGCTTCATGAGGCACATGTATCCAGCTTAATTAGTGATTGAAATTTTTTTTTCTTTATTTTTATATATATATGAGGCACAAGGGTCTTTGTCTTAGAATCCTAGATATGTACTAGAAATGCACATTTCATTAAGGTAAAAATTAAGACTAACTAATTATTCAATTTCTCCTCCTATACCTAAAATTTAAACAATTTATTTATTTTGACCAAGTTTTTAGAAATCCTAATCATGATTTTCCTAATCCTTAAAACTAACTTAGATTTCTTTCTAAAAATAAGTCAAAGTATTATCCTTTTTATAAGTTTTTTTTTTTAAATTTTTTTTTTGAAATGTTAGAACAAATAAAGAGAAAATATTTTTTTTATTTTATTAATTAATCTTTTCTATGTTAGTAAACCCTCCCCCACACTTATCTCATGCATTGTCCTCAATGTATGAAATGCATGAATGCATTAAGAAAAATGTAAAGAGAGGCAAAAAATAATAGTATACCATAATATGTACAACACATGTATCACTCTCACCTAGAGCTGCTTAGGATTCATCCCTCTAGCTCGTTTCCCATCATTCCAATGGGTTCTCTTTATAAGGCACAATGGGGAGACCAACATTTTTATTTTAACTTTCTCTCCCCCCAGTTTCATCTTCTTTAGGCTCTTCCTCATCATATGTCCACCTCCATTATTTAAAAATTCATCACACCTTTCAGTTAGAACTTCCTTGCCGAGAAATTCTAGCTCAGTTCCGTACATCTCCTTAAAACTTAAATCAACACTTTTCCCTGGAAGTGAATAATTAACCAACATCTCCTTAATCGGTGTATCTAAACACAGGGGTTCTTCTTCAAAGAGACTTTCGAAAGTTAAGTCAATCGGAGTTTCTTGAACTATATTCTCATGCGATATTTCAGTGCTTGGCTCTTTGAAGATACTTAGATCAAATCTTCATTTTTTAAAGGGAACTTTAAAATTATAATCCTCAACATGTGTCATCTTATCACTAAAATCGCACTTATCCTCAAATAACTTGTCAAGAAATAGAGACTCATTTTCACTTTCTTTTTCACAAATGTTCTCGATGAAGTTCACCTCAAATGTTTGGTCTTTTATCTTACGAGATTGGTTTTCCAGGTTGAAGACATTGACCTCTTTAGTCATGTTTCCAAAGGTCAACCTCATGGATCCATTCCTACAATTTATGATCGCATTTGCAGTTGCAAGGAACGGACGCCCTAGGATAACGGGAGTTTGAGACCGAAGAGTGGATACAGGTTCGGTCTCCAGAACAACAAAATCTACTGGGTAGATAAACTCCCCAACTCGGATGAGCACATCGGTAATTTCTCCTTTGGAAATTTTTATGGATCGGTCAGCTAATTGGATTGTAACCTTAGTCGGACTAAGTTCGCCCAACCCAAGTTGTTGGTAGACTGAGAAGGGGAGTAAGTTGATACTTGCTCCCAAATCAAGAAGTGCATGCTTAATTGCAGTTTGACCTATTGTGTAAGAGATGGTGGGGCAACCAGGGTCCTTATACTTGACAGGGATCTGGTTGGACAATAGCTCACTAATGTTAGTGGCTAGAAAAACCTTCTTGGGCACATTAATCTTTCTCTTCTTTGTGCACATGTCCTTAATAAACTTGGCATACTTAGAGACTTGTTGAATTGCATCAAGAAGAGGTATATTGATCTTGACTTGATTAAAAATCTCGCGTACCTTATCCATTTGTGCACATTGCTTATCTTTAAGCCTATTTGGGTAGGGTGCGATGGGCTTGTGCATATCTTCGGCTGACTTGTCTTTTTTCGTGTTGTTGGCATCAAGTTGAGATGGAGTGGGATCAGGCAAGTTGAATGCTTGTTTTGAACTTGATGGTGTTGATACTTGGTTATCAACTTGTTTTCCCGACCGCAATGTATGAATCGCATTGCACTGACTCATATGATTCTCTTCAGCCAAGTGAGCTTGACTAGAGTTCCTAGGGTTTGGGAGTGGTTGACTAGGTAGAGTACCCTTTTGCCTTTCTTGCTGATTCATTTGCATCTCTATCCTAGTTAAGACTTGAGCCAGTGTGTCATTGCTTTTAACGAGAGTGTCCACCTTTCTTTCCATATTGAAGAGCCTTGTTTCCATTTGTGAATATTGGAAAGAGGGTGGAGGATTTTGATAGGGCGGATTTTGGAAATTGTTGGAGAATTTGGGCCTAGTTTGATCATTGTTACTTTGGCCCCATGACAAATTGGGATGGTTTCTCCAACCGGGATTGTAGGTGGGCGAATATGGATTGTTGGCGGGCGGATTGTTGGTGGGCCTTGTGAAGGCCGCACTCATATGTTCGGGCAAGCTTTGATGCGCGATAAAGACGGGACATTCCTCGAACACATGGTTCATATTTTGACAATAAGTACAACCCACCGAAGATGTTGGGCTGACTTGGTTCACAGAGACTGGTTCTTTAGTTTCAAGAGCCTCAAGTCTTCGCATAACAGCAGCTAACTTAGCATCGGTTGCTATGTTGGCCTCAATGGAATGGATACCTCCTTTAGAAGAAGTAGGGTCATTAGTCCTAAGTTTTTCCGGAGTAGGTTCCCATTGGATGGTATTTTCAGCTAATTGCTCATACAATAACCATCCATCAGTTTCGTCCTTTTTCAGAAATCCTCCTTGGCACATGGATTCTAACAATGTCTTAGTTTGATATTCTAATCCATCATATAGAACTTGGCAAAGTCGCCATTTTTCTATCCCATGGTGAGGGCATTGGGCAAGGAGGTCCTTGAAACGTTCGAAATATTTCCAAAAAGGTTCATTGGCTGTTTGCTTAAACTGTAAGATGTTCTTCCTAATCAGTGCAGTCTTGTGGACGGGATAAAAATTTTTTAAGAATGCCTTAACAAAATTATCCCACGAAGATATTGAACCGGCCTCTAGACTGTAGAGCCATTTCTTTACTAAATCCTTCAAAGCAAAGGGGACAAACCTAAGTTTGATGTCATCTTTTCCTAACTTAGGAATATTCATCATGAGACATACTTCCTCAAATTCCCTTATGAAGAAGTATGCATCCTCGGAGTCAAGTCCATGAAATTTCGGAAGGGTGTTGATGTATTGTGGCTTAAGCTCAAATGGGTCAACACCTTCATCATTAAGCTTGATGCAAGAAGGAAGAGAGGTCCTAATAGGATAGAACCTATCTTGGAGTGATATTGGTTGTGCCATGTGTGGGTCGGGCTTTTGCTCGGGTGGTGAACTAGTTCTAGTTAGCCTGGATGTAAGTGGGTCTCTCGACCAAGCGGACATGCACAATCAGCAAACAAGTTCACCCAATCAATCAATAAAAAAGAAAAACAATCAAAAATCCTAATCTAGGGTAAGCCTTGACCTAGACGACTCCTAACTTTAGACTGTCCTTAGGAGGTCTATTGTCGACGTTAACCACAAGCTAATCGGCCAGGTAGGTGGCAAGACCGGTGGGAGGTTTTCCGTCAGAGACGTTCCTTAATTAAATAACCACCGTTCTTCGGGCTTTCGGCCCTCAATCCCCTGCCTAGACACCGATTTGACAAGAGTTAATTTCGAACAATTTTCCTCCTTCGGTCAATCTCCTATTGAGTCCGAGTTAACCTAGGGCCAACGTCTAGTCAAATTTTACTTAAGGTTAGGGTTGTGAGTGTGACGGATATGATTTGTGGGCCAAGGAAGGGTGATGAAATCCCCACCTTATCTTGTTTATGGGTTATGCCCTTAAGATGTTTTTGTGTACGTGTAAAGCTGTAGAAAAGTAATCACTCAAGAAAGCAATAAATCAACCAAGAGCGTTTCCTAATCTATATGCTATGCAAACGTACCTTGTCGCCAGCACTCTTCAACAGAATTAAAAAAAATTAAAATAGACACGTGCCCTAAATGCAAGAGTCTAGTTTTTTTTTTATCAACAAATGGGTTAATGTTATTAATTAGCAGTTGCAGAGTGATCACAGAGAAATATAATCAAAGCAGTAAGCTATTTTTGCAATTCAGAGCAACCTGCAGAAAACCAGATTAGTAGTCAACTACTATTGCCGCAGAATTGCGGCCCTGGCCGCGGATCTGCGGCAAATATGTAGGCCCTGGTGCTCTGCCTTCGAGGGCAGAGGCACTGGGTTGCTGTATGTCCTTGCTACTGCTCTGTTTTCCTGTTCTCTGTATCTGCAAACAGAAAGAATAAAGAATGATTAGAACGAGGAAATCGTGCCGTTCCTTCCCCGGCAACGGCGCCAAAATTTTGATTGAGATTTTAAGAATAAAAAGAATTAAAGTTCAGATTTTTTAGTCTCAATGCGAATCCGCTGTAGCAAGGGCTCAAGCGGGTCGTGATCCTCAGGGAAGGATGCGATGCAAGCTTTTCGACCCGATTCCTCTTTAACTTCAAAATAAGAGAAGAAGTGATATGTTTGAGATATATGATATGAAAGATGTGGCTTTGCTGATCTTCTACCACAACCCTATTGCAAGTTAAGGAGATTGATCATCATATTGAAGTATATGTAATTTACCCTAGGTTTTTAAGACTAATTCAAGCAAGAAAAACCAATACTAGACTCTAACAAAGTTACATTACTTAAAAACCAAACTATGGTTCATCCTAACATCTAGGTACAGCTTAATAGAAGATTAATCTTAAAGTTAGGCTGTCCTAGTTCTTAAGTTTGAAGTCATGAAGGGTCTTTTTAATATGCATCCTAGATTAAGAAGTCTAGATATTTGTTTGATCTTCAAGAAAAGTTATTATTAAACCTAGGGTTTCTAGAGATGTCCTCAATCCGATCAAATCTTAACAGCTCTAGGGTTGCTTTAAGAATCTCAGCAAACCACTAAAGGAAATTAGTTCATCATCATTCTTTTTTTTTTCTTTTCAATTTATTTATTTTTTTTATTTTATTTAATATGAAAGATTGCAAAGAAGCAAAGAAAAAGAAAACCAGAAGAGATCACAGATTAAAAAGAAAACCAGAGAGATCACAAAATAAAATTAAAAATAGCAGAAAATTAAATAGGAAAAAGGTAACCTTTATTCGATGAACGTCTCCAAATACAAGCTCCTTCTTCCACAATGTGCTTGAAATAAAAATTACAACTTGCTTGAAATTTAAAGAGAAATAGCTAAAAGAAAACCCTAATACGTCTCTGGATGCCCCCTCTGCTGCGCCTGCAGGGATATTTATAGGTGCAGAAAGCCGAAGAATCCTGGATAAACCTGCCCACAAAAACTGGAAACTGATCTCATCTAAATTGTCACAAAATTATGGTTTTTGCCGCAATTTTGCGGCAAAACTGGCTCTTCTGGCCACGCGCTTTGGCGCGTGGCCTCTCCCGATCCGTTCATCTGTGCGTTTGCTTCTGGAAGTGTGATCCTGGCTCTTCATCTTGGGATTTCGAGATAACTTAGAAATCAAGTTACCTTGATCTCAAATATCCCAAATCTTTTATCCACGAATTTCCTTCTTATCTTTGGCTTTTATGCTCATCCTGCAAGAGTTTAGGGTTGGGTAGAATTCTATCCTTCCCTCATCTTTAATAATTGCAACTTTAGCCCTTGTATATTTGCACTTTGACAATTGATATTTGCACTTTTACACCTGGGCTTCAAATATGGGCTTTTGGGCTTCATTAAGCTTTATTTATTATTAAAATAATATTCAAGGCCTGCACACAATAAATAATAAAATATTAATAATTGTGCAGAATTAAATGAATAAATATGAAAATGTGATGGTAAATGTTATGATAAAAATGCACTTTTGACTACCAATCATTTATGCTAGTTTAGAAGTAAAAAAGTGGTATTTTTGTGAATCAAATTGAGGAAAATACCACTTTTTTCTTCTAAACTAGCATAAACTCATCCACAAACAAAAATTTACCTAAAGAATTATCAGCTGAATATATCTACAGTTATAAAATTCCTAATTCTACTACATCGAAAATATATAGAAAAAATTTGAATCAAAATAATGTGAAATAAACAGCATCATTGAAAAGTAAAAAACATGTTTGAAACATAAAAAAACTGTTATTTTTTATTTAACTTTTTATATTATTTTATTTCGTGTTATTTTCAACTCATATAGGTTTAATAAAAGAAACTGAAATAAATAGAAAAATGAAATTTAATGTGGGGAAACCGTATATTGATTTTTCTATTACAAATGTACAGTGTAAAAAAATAATGAAATACAATGGTTAATTATTTCGGATTTCTTAAACACAAAAAGTTCATAACAGACAAAACATGATATTGTTCAGCACTCCGATGACAGACCCTGTCTTTTTTCACATGCCTTATGTAACAGAATTCTGACTGTTTTACAAAGTCTGCGATCATAGTCGCAGTCATAGTATAATAAAACTTTCGAATATTGCGACCATGGTCGCAAACATAATATAATATAACTTTCAATTTTATATGACGATTGCGACACTAGTCGCAGTCATAGTATAACAAAACTTTCTATCACTGCGATCATAGTCGCAGACTTAATATAATATAACTTTTAATTTTATATCACGTCTGTGACCCTAGTCGCATTCCTTATTCGCATAAAAATAACAGATGAAACATGCTATCGTTCAGCACTGCGACCTCGTTCAACACTGCGACCAAAGTCGCTATCTTTTTTCGCATGCCTTATGTAACAGATTTTTGATAATTTTACAAAGTAGATTAGCCATGCGACCCTGAGATCAGTCCGCGTATATCACATCTTATAAAATACTATATTAATTACTCTGAATTAAATGAAATAATTAATATTCTATCTACCGTGATACAACAACAGTCTCGAAAAAAGAGATGCACTAATATTAATCTCGATAAAGGAAATATGTACACCATACGTAATTTAAAGTTATAGGAAAAATATTCTATAAAAAGTTAATTTGTACTTCACGTAGTAAACCTCTGAAAAAAGGGAACTCTTCGGATTCTTCCGCAATAACTCTTCAATTAAATATTTAATTTTTTTACCACTTCTTCCAATACTCAACCGTCACCTATAACAATTATTATTACTATTCATATTCTTTCACATTATTGACCTTTATATAATGCTTGTAATTAATATATTATCTCATATCTAAAAAACTATATTTTTGCTCTTCCTTTTCAATTTGATTTCAAAAACTTTCAGAAAATAATTCATTCTTGAATTATGTCTTCCCCATCTTCTTCCTTTGAACACTCAGATTTCAACTTCAATCATTCACTCACCGGTCCTCTTTCTTCAGGGTATTCTAGTGAATCTGATACCAGTCTGGATTTCACTCCTTTTGACTATCTCACTACATCAAATAATATTTTATCTGATCCTCCTCTTCATGAGGATGATGAAGTTTTCGTGGGGCTTAGTGAGGAGGAAATTATTCCTCTGCCACTTGACAGAGACATGCTTGATGAAAGCATGTCCTCTGATGCTGGAGGCTCGCTTTCTTTGAGCATATCTTTAATAGGTTCTTCTCGACACGGATCGAGCGAAGAGCTTGATAGAGACGATCCATTCTGGGAGTTTATCGATGAACCAAAAAACCCTCAAGAAGAGGAAGATGATGAGGAAATAAGTGATGAAAAGGAAGACGAGGAGAATGAAGACGACGAATCTGCTTATGATGGTGATGACGACGAGGATTAGGATTTCCTGATCTTCTGATATTCAACGTTATTTTGTCTTCTTTTAAGAGCTTTTAATGCTTTTTTTTGTAAGGTTTCTTTCTGACCATATTATGTTATAAATAAAATTTACTTCTATCTATAAATAATCTTTCATATTTTTAAAATACATATAAAGTATACCGTATAGTTATTATTTCTGCATCTTATCTGCGATAATGATCGCAGTACTCATATAATAATTACATATGAAACTACGAGGCTGTCCAGTCATAAATAGTTTGATCGTTTTGCATTCATAAAGTTAAAAACCTACCATGGTCGCAGTTCAAAATTAAACTATATAAACGGATAATACTGTGAACATGATCGCAATCCTCTCAAATCAGTATATTTTACTGTATATTTCACTGTATATCACAAATTAGTAAACTTCGACTGCTGTCATTAAATACTGCGACCATAGTCGTAGTCCTACTTCGCATGCAATAAGTAAAAAAAATTCGTAGTTTATAGGCGGCTGAGACAACAGTTACAGTGAAGAGCAAATATATAAAATCATACGTAAACTGCGACTATAGTATCAGTCCTTAGTCATCGTTATTACATTTAACCTAGCAAAAAATTCATCCACAAAAAATGCTGTCGTGAGTACTGCGACCATAGTCGCAGTCCTTGATCGCATGCAATATGTAAAAAAAATTTAATAGTTTATAGGCGGCTGAGACAACATTCACAGTGAAGAAAAAATATATAATATAATACGTAAACTGCGATTATTATAGTATCAGTTCTTAGTCACCGTTATTACATTTAACCTAGCAAAAAAACGTCCACGACATGCTCTCGTTAAGCACTGCGATCATAGTCGCAGTCCTTGTCCGCATTCAATATGTAAAAAAATAATAATAATTTATACATTACATGCGAAAAAAGTAAACTGCGACTATATTCAAAATCAGTAAATTTCAAATTAGTAAACAAAAAATTAATAAAGAAGCATTCAAATTAGTTTCGTGATTTGATGAAATTGGTCGCAGTTTGGTCGCAGTTATAAAAGATAATTGTGACAATATTGACTAACGTCAGAAATATAAAAAAAATAATAAACTATACAGATCCACTATCTTTTACCGCAGGGACATTTAGTAATTTCAACTATTTCAATAGGCGGGGCATCCTTTCTAGTGTGGCTAATAATGTGCCACGTCACCGCAGGCTGAGAGGGTCTCTCAGCCGTCGGCTGATATACATTTTTCTCATATATATATATATATATATATATATATATATATATATATATATATATATATATATATATATATATATTTGAGCTGGGCTATTGGAAGTATAAAAAATGTCGATACTCCCACTTTGATTTGGTTGATACATCACTTATATGTATGATCTAAACAGTTGGATGTGATCTACTAACTATAAACTAGTTAGGAATAAAATTTCACAGATTTTCGTTATCATTTACATGTTCATCAAAGTGGTCTCAAAGTTAAGCAGTTTTAGGTCTCTCAAAAACGTCAATTTTTTAATCACTTTGATGAATGGGCAAATGATAATGAAAATCTGTAAAATTTTATTCTTAACTAGTTTATAGTTAGTAGATCGCATCCAACTGTTTGAATCTTGCATATGGATGATGTATTAACCTAATCAAAGAGGGGGTATCGACATTCTTGATACTTCCAAAAGTAGCCCAGCTCAACTATATATATATATATATATATATATATATATATATATATATATGAAAATCACCTAGAGGGGGGTGAATAGGTGAATATGCTAATCAAAGGGCAATTTAAAAAATAAAGCTACAACAGTCACCAAACAAGAATCACAAGATGAATGCAAGCAAGTAAGTATGACAATGATTATGATGAGCAAGAATAAGAGCAAGTATAGTAAAGTAAAGAGTGCAAGAAAGTAAACCAATCACAAACACAAGGATATGTTATCGAGGTTCGAGCACCCAGCTCTACTCCCCGCCTTCCCCAGAAGGATTCTAGCTACTTCACTATCACACAGACAGTTACACAATCACTGCAGTACCCAACACACAGGAGTACCCAATTTCACAAAGCTCAAGTACAAATTATCTCTGAGTAGTCAAAAGACCACAAACTCTCTCTTTCAAATATCTCTTCCCTTACAAAGGTCCTTAGAGAATATTGAGTAGGAATGAAGCTCTTGTGTAAGGTGAAAAGAAAAATTAAATCAGAGAGTATCACAAAAACCAATTCAGAAAAAGAGTGAGAATATTAGCACAAAAACCAAGAAACAAGCTCTTTTGAATTTCTCAACTTTTGAATTTTTCTCTTGAAAATTTTGTTGTAACCAATCTCTCCCCAAACACCCCTATTATAGGAGAGGGATAGGGTTTAGGGATAAAACATAATTACTGATGTTTAGGAGGTAATTAGATCAAAATATATCCTTAAACGAATTTTTAAACACAAAAGACAAAAATAAACAGCTCTTAAAAAACTGCCCGTTACTGTTCAACGGCTACATCGGTCGACCGGGCCGGTCGACCGGGCTCCGGTAGTACAAAATTCCGACCGTTACAGGTTATCGGTCGACCGACCCGGTCGACTGATACAAACTGTGACTCAAAAAATAAATATCGGTCGACTGCCCCGGTCGACCGACAGACATGCACACGGATACGTGCATTCTGCCAGGACCTCGGTCGACTGGTCCGGTCGACCGGACCAGCCTGACACAGACTCGGTCGACTGTCGGTAGACTGCCGGTCGACCGGATCAGGTCAGAAAACGAAATAAAGACAGAATTTTGAGAAGAAAAATATTTTTAACAAAATTATTTTAAACAGGAATTCAGTATGTAACATAAAAAGAAATTTGTAGAAGAAAGATTTTGTACTAAAATATTTTGTATATTTTATAGGAAATAAACTAAGAAATAGTATATGCGCAAAAACGTGTGTGATTGAGCTTCAAACCTAATCTCTATTCTTTAACAAGCTATAAAACTAAAAATACAAAACCTAAGGACCTCTGAGCAATCTTCACGTCTTTGAGCCATCCAATGCCTTGCTAGTACCTTCTCTTCTATGATCCTTCCTTGATGAGCAAATTGCCTTCATTGCTATGTGGAACTTAGAAGTTTTTGCAACAGCGAAGCGAATGAACTCTAAACATGGTACAAAACCTGAAACTTATCTTAAACAAAATCATTAGTACCAAATAGCACTAATTTGGTTTGTCATCATCAAAACACAAAAACAATTGGAGAGTGTAACCTCTTGGGCTAACAATCTCCCCCTTTTTGATGATGACAAAACAAATAGGCTATTAACAAAATATAGGGAGGAGAAAACTCCCCCTCAAATTATGCTATAATTAAAAACACAATAATATGCTCTAGATACCAATAATTGAAATGATGCACCAATTATTGAAACCAATTGAAACAAACAATAATATGCTCTAGATACCAATTTAAACTAAAATACAAAAACTCATAAATCATATAAATTCATATGGAACCAAGACCAAATGAACTTATTTTTGTCCATGTAACTTACTCTCCCCTTTTTGTCATACATCAAAAAGGGTTATGAAAACATGTTCAATCAATAATACACATATTTAGTTCTCCACAAATAAACGAAAATCTAGCAAAATCAAGTGGTTTAGTGAAAATATCGGCTAGTTGAAAATCGGTGGAAACATAATCAATATCAATATCACCTTTCTCAAAATGATCTCTAAGAAAGTGATATCTAATCTCAATGTGCTTGGTCTTACTATGTTGATTTGCATTTTTGGTTAAATGAATAGTACTAGTATTATCACAAAATATTTTAATATTTTTATAATGCAAATCATAATCAAGGAGAGTATGTTTCATCCAAAGGACTTGTGCACAACAAGCCCCCGCGGCAACATACTCCGCCTCGGCGGTTGATAGAGCTACGGAATTTTGCTTCCTAGAGAACCATGAAACAAGACAATTACCAAGAAATTGACATGTCCCACTAGTACTCTTTCTATCTACTCTACAACCCGCATAGTCGGCATCCGAATAACTAATCATAGAAAAATCTCCGGTTTTCGGATACCAAAGACCTAATCCAATCGTTCCCTTAACATATCGAATAATGCGTTTTTACGGCAATTAAATGAGACTCTTTGGGACACGATTGAAATCTAGCACAAAGACACACACTAAACATGATATCCGGCCTACTTGCCGTTAAATATAAAAGACTACCTATCATGCTTCTAAACAATTTAATATCAACATTTTTACCTTGATCGTCCTTATCAAGCTTGGTTGTAGTTGCCATGGGAGTGTTGCAAGCTTTAGCGTCTTCAAGTCCAAACCTCTTCACGAGTTCCTTCGCGTATTTGGCTTGAGAGATGAAGTTCCCATCATGCAATTGCTTGACTTGGAGTCCAAGAAAGAAGTTGAGCTCACCCATGGAGGACATTTCAAATTCTTGTTGCATTACCTTTTCAAAATCCTTGCATAAAACTTCATTAGTAGAACCGAAGATTATATCATCAACATAAATTTGGACAATTAAAATATCATTATCAACATGCTTAGTGAATAGAGTAGTGTCTACTTTACCTTTAATAAAATCATTTGAAATTAGAAAACTTGAAAGTCTTTCATACCAAGCTCTTGGAGCTTGTTTTAACCATACAAAGCCTTATCAAGTTTGAAAACAAATCGGGATGAACATGATCAACAAAATCGGGAGGTTGAGCAACAAAAACTTCTTCATTAAGAAAACCATTTAAAAATGCACTTTTTACATCCATTTGAAAAAGTTTAAAATTTTTAAAAGATGCATAAGCTAGTGTTATCCGTATGGCTTCAAGCCGTGCTACGGGTGCAAAGGATTCCTCAAAGTCGATTCCCTCAACTTGAGTGTAACCTTGGGCTACTAACCTAGCTTTATTCCTAATGACATTTCCGGACTCATCCAACTTATTCCTAAAGATCCACTTAGTACCAATTATTGGTCTATCGTGGGGCTTAGGAACAAGGTGCCAAACTTGGTTGCGCTCAAATTGATTGAGTTCCTCTTGCATGGCAAGCAACCAATATGGGTCCTTCTCGGCTTCGAGAATGCCTTTGGGTTCAAAATGAGAAATGAAAGCAAAGTTACCACATAGGTCATGGAGTTTGGAGCGCGTTGTGACTCCTTTGGAAGCATCACCCAAGATGAGCTCCTTAGGATGATTTGTAGCGTATCTCCAAGATTTGGGAAGCGGTTGAGCGCTTTCCTCATTATCCTCTTGAACTTCACCTAAAGGTTCTTGCTTATCTTCTTGAGCGGGTGAGTCCTTCAAGGATAGTTTCTCCATGCTTTTACCTAATGGTTCAATCTCTACAACATTCTCAACAAACACATTAGACTCTTCAAACTTAACATGCATAGTTTCTTCAATAGTTTGTGAAGATCTAATAAAAACTCTATATGCTTTGCTAGTAGAGGAATATCCAACAAAGATAGCCTCATAAGCCTTAGCATCAAATTTACCCAAATTCTCTTTGGTGTTCAAAACAAAACATTTGCATCCAAAAACTTTGAAATATGACACATTTGGTTTTCTAGAAAGATACATTTCAAAAGATGTTTTAGAAGAATTTTTGCATAAATAAATACGATTCGATATATAGCATGCGGTGTTTACGGCCTCGGCCCATAAATATTGAGGGAGGTCGTACTCACTTATCATTGTCCTATCCATCTCTTGAAGTGTTCTATTTTTCCTTTCAACAACTCCATTTTGTTGTGGAGTCCTAGGACAAGACATTTCATGCTTAATTCCCTTTTCATCACAGTAAGTCATGAAGAGTTGGTTAACAAACTCACCACCTCTATCACTCCTTATTCTCAAAATCGGAAAACCTTTTTCTTTTTCAACTCTTTTTCTAAAAATCTTAAAGTGAGAAAAAGTTTGATCTTTATTTTGCAAAAAGAAAACCCAAGTGAAACGAGAGAAATCATCAACTAAAACAAATGCAAATCTACTTCCATTTAAGCTTTTAGTTTTAGTTGGTCCAAAAATCCATATGAATTAATTCTAGAGGTCTAGTTGACATGATATCCTTGATTGGTTTGAAGGAAGACTTGGTTTGTTTCCCAAGTTGGCACGCACCACAAATGCGGTCTTTCTCAAAACTCAAGCAAGGAATACCCTTCACCAATTCCTTTGAATTAATTCTAGAAAGATGTTCAAAAGATGCATGTCCTAATCTTCTATGCCAAAGCCAAGAATTTTCATCAAAAGCATTTAAACATTTAGTAGAACACTCTACATTAAGCATGTCAATTATATAAACATTATCATCACGAAAACGGTTAAAATACAATCATTCGATTTAACATCAAAAATCTTACAAGTAGAATCATCAAAAACAACTTTAAGGCCACGATCACAAAATTGACTAATACTAAGTAAATTATGCTTTAAACCATCAACAAGAACTACATTTTCTATAATAGGAGATGAACCAATTTGAATATTACCAATACCGATGATGGTGCCTTTGGAATCATCCGAAGGTGACGGAGCCACCTTCCATGTACCTTGATAGGGTTGTGAAGTTGTTGATATCCCACGTCATGTGTCTCGAACAACCACTATCAAGGTACCACCGCTCCCTACGTCTTGGAGCCTTGGTGTGTACCTACATCAAACATTTTAGGACTTGATTTTGGTACCCACATTTTCTTGGGTCCATGAGGGTTAGAGCCATTAACCCAAACAAGATTATTTGAACTATACAATTTATCATAACAAAATTTAGCTAAATGTCCATTTTGCCACAATAAGTACATCTATACACTCTACCATATTTAAAAGCATAGTGAGTGTGTGATTTGTGAGCATGGGCATTGTGAGCATGGCATTGTGAGCATGAAAAGATTTAGCATGAGAAGTATTATTTGAAGTGTGAGCATGTGAAATTTTAGCATGAGAATCTTTAACATGAGAAGTGTGCTTTTTGGAAAACTTTTCTTCAAGCTTCTTGTGTTAAAAGCACAATCTTTCAAAACCTTTTCAAAATCAACCATTTTGGTTTTTAAGGAAGAAATTTCTTCATTATCAACAATAGGGGTTTTACCCTTACAAGAAATCTTATAAGCGTCAAATTCATTTTGAATAGAAACAAGATTGGAAGAAAGATCATCTTTTTCTTTTGAAACCAAAGCAAGTTGATTTTTAAGAAAAGCAACTTCTTTTTGTAATTTAAAGCATTCCATTTTCTTGTTATCATAAGTTTCGGAAAGTTCTACAAAAGCATGAACTAGAACTTCCTTACTCAAATCATCATCATTATCATCAAGAGATTGAGGGTTTACCTTGGGTGTGTTTGCCATGAAACACATATTTGCGGTATCCGCTTCTTCTTCTTCGGACTCGCTTTCCGAATCCCATGTTGCCTTGTAGGCTTTCTTTTCTTCCGACTTCCTATGCTTGAAGGAGAAAATTATCTTCTTTTTGAGCTCCGGGCAATCCGCTATCATGTGTCCGGGCTTTCGGCAATTGTAGCAAACTCTTTCCTCCCTTTTGTCTTCAAACTTTCTTTGGAAGTTAAACTTTTTCCTTCGGTACAATCTCTTCATGTTTCGTACAAGGAGGGAGAGCTCCTCATCTTCTTCTTCATCTTCATCATCGTCTTCAAGAGTGGATGAAGACTTGAAAGCTATGGACTTCTTCTTTGTTGGAGCAACCTCTTCTCTTGCTTTCTTTTCCATCTCATGGGTCTTTAGGTTCCCAATGAGACTAATGATGTCCATCTCATCCTTGTCGTTTAATTCCTTCAAGGTGGTGGCCTTTATCTCCCAAGATAGAGGAAGAGCTCGTATCACTTTGCGCACCTTTTGATCGTTGGAGATGACGTCACCTAAGGAAGAAAGACCATTTGTAATTTTAGTGAAACGAGTAATCATACAATCAATGGATTCATCATCAAGTATTTTAAATGATTCATATTGGGACCTCAAGAGATCTATTTTAGCTCTCTTGACTTGTGAAGTCCCTTCATGCGTGACCAATAAGTGTTGCCAAATCTCATGGGCGGATTGGCAATGAATTACCCGTGTAAGGTCATCCTCATTCAAGGCGGTTAAAGGGAGTTTTGGGCTTTTGAGTTAGCCTCATATTCTCTAAAGTTGAAGTCGGTCCAAGTGCTCTCATCACTATCGGGTGCTATGTAGGGTTTGGTCAAGGACTTAGCTACCAAGCTACCTAGTGATTGCAAAAATATAGTCATCCTAACCTTCCAAATGGGAAAATTTAGGCCATCAAATTTAGGTGGGGTTTTAATGTTGTCGGCCATATTTACTAGTGTATGAATGGATGAATGAAAATGTTGATTAGCAATATTTTAAGGATCTCTCTATGGATGTTAAGCCAAACCTAGAGTCCAAACTCTGATACCAATTGAAAATCACCTAGAGGGGGGTGAATAGGTGAATATGCTAATCAAAGGGCAATTTAAAAAATAAAGCTACAACAGTCACCAAACAAGAATCACAAGATGAATGCAAGCAAGTAAGTATGACAATGATTATAATGAGCAAGAATAAGAGCAAGTATAGTAAAGTAAAGAGTGCAAGAAAGTAAACCAATCGCAAACACAAGGATATGTTATCGAGGTTCGAGCACCCAGCTCTACTCCCCGCCTTCCCCAGAAGGATTCTAGCTACTTCACTATCACACAGACAGTTACACAATCACTGCAGTACCCAACACACAGGAGTACCTAATTTCACAAAGCTCAAGTACAAATTATCTCTGAGTAGTCAAAAGACCACAAACTCTCTCTTTCAAATATCTCTTCCCTTACAAAGGTCCTTAGAGAATATTGAGTAGGAATGAAGCTCTTGTGTAAGGTGAAAAGAAAAATTAAATCAGAGAGTATCACAAAAACCAATTCAGAAAAAGAGTGAGAATATTAGCACAAAACCAAGAAACAAGCTCTTTTGAATTTCTCAAACTTTTGAATTTTTCTCTTGAAAATTGTTGTTGTAACCAATCTCTCCCCAAACACCCCTATTTATAGGAGAGGGCTAGGGTTTAGGCATAAAACATAATTACTGATTTTTAGGAGGTAATTAGATCAAAATATATCCTTAAACGAATTTTTAAACACAAAAGACAAAAATAAACAGCTCTTAAAAAACTGCCCGTTACTGTTCAACGGCTACATCGATCGACCGGGCCGGTCGACCGGTAGTACAAAATTCCGACCGTTACAGGTTATCGGTCGACCGACCCGGTCGACTGATACAAACTGTGACTCAAAAAATAAATATCGGTCGACTGCCCCGGTCGACCGACAGACATGCACACGGATACGTGCATTTTGCCAGGACCTCGGTCGACTGGTCCGGTCGACCGGACCAGCCTGACACAGACTCGGTCGACTGTCGGTAGACTGCCGGTCGACCGGATCAGGTCAGAAAACGAAATAAAGACAGAATTTTGAGAAGAAAAATATTTTTAACAAAACTATTTTAAACAGGAATTCAGTATGTAACATAAAAAGAAATTTGTAGAAGAAAGATTTTGTACTAAAATATTTTTGTATATTTTATAGGAAATAAACTAAGAAATAGTATATGCGCAAAAACGTGTGTGATTGAGCTTCAAACCTAATCTCTATTCTTTAACAAGCTATAAAACTAAAAATACAAAACCTAAGGACCTCTGAGCAATCTTCACGTCTTTGAGCCATCCAATGCCTTGCTAGTGCCTTCTCTTCTATGATCCTTCCTTGATGAGCAAATTGCCTTCATTGCTATGTGGAACTTAGAAGTTTTTGCAACAGCGAAGCGAATGAACTCTAACATGGTACAAAACCTGAAACTTATCTTAAACAAAATCATTAGTACCAAATAGCACTAATTTGGTTTGTCATCATCAAAACACAAAAACAATTGGAGAGTGTAACCTCTTGGGCTAACAATATATATATAATATATATATATATATATATATATATATATATATATATATATATATATATATATATATATATATATATATATATATAATATATAATATATATAAAGCGAATGCGAGTGTGGATTTATGGAAACTAAATCGAGAAACCAAAAAATGTGTAAACTTGACTAGTTTTGGTATTAATGTAATATTAATGTGTTATATGGATGAATGATGTGTTTTTATGATATATATATGTGTGTGTGTGTGTGCGCGCGCGCGCGCGCGCATTGCATAGCATGGATGAAGGTTTGCAAATAGGAGAAGGCAGGAAAGTAATATTTGTAAGTATGTATATTTGAATATATATTATATTTGTGTATTGTACATATATATATGTGTGTGTTCTTAGAGGAAGGTCTATGGAGGGGAGGAAAGAGTATGTATATGTAAATATATGTGACATGCGCTGTAAATTGTTGTACATGTTTTACGGAGAGAGGGACAAGAGGGGAAAGATGGAGGCAATATATATATGTGTGGTGTGTTGTGTGTGTGTGTGTCTATATGTTTGTATATATTGGAGGAAGGTAGCGGGGAGAAGAGGAGAAAAATGTGCATACATGCATTGCATTTTATATGCGTTGTGTTCATGAGATATATGTGTTGGTCCAAAGGCCGTCACTCTATTTTTGATGATGATTAACTTATGTATTTATAATTTTAATGATAATGTGATGTTTAATTTTACAGATTTAATCAAGATCTTTTTGGTATTTAGCTTCAGAAAAAACTCAGAGTCAAGTTTTGACGCTAATAAGTGTTGATTTAAAAGCTCTAAAATAGAGGACACAACAAGTACTCAAGAAAGAGTCAAGCTAAATATGAATCAACTTTGATCAGGTCAAGATGAAGAAGAAAATCAAAAGAAGAAGACTTTTATTAATAGTTTGTTTATAAGTTTAAATTATTGCAAAGTATAAATTTAATTTGATTGCTCATGCTTATATACATACACCAAAAGTTTTTAATATAGGTTTATTGAGCTTCATTAAGTATGAATTAATGGTTTGAAGTTTTTCATTTTATCAAAAGTTTATTTTATGAGAAGAAAATCTCAAAGACAAGTTTTATATTATTTGATATGTGTATTAGAGTTTGTTTATACACGTTGTGCTTAAATAAAGTTTTGGAAACTCGTTTTGTTTGTATAATACAAGTTTATATAAGTTTGAATTTTTATCAGATATTTTTAGCGTTTACAAAAACATTTTTAAAGAATTTATATTTCAGAATGAGTTTGAAATCTCAAAAAGTAGTTCAAATGTTTGAAATATGTATTGATTTTTAATCATACATATTGGTGCTCAATTACATTTTCAAGAATTGATTTTTGTGGATTTTATAAGAACTTATTTGGATTTAAAATGTGGTGCCATGCACAAAACTTGCGCGCAGCTCTTGTAGCCGGTCGGTCGCCTGATCAGCCGCCGTTCTAAAGAGACCGCTTGACAGCAGTTCTACTCTGACACTCGTATAGTTTTTTAGCCATAACTTTCTACTCCGACCTCTGATTTATGTGATTCAAGTTACATTAAAAATTTAACTTAAAGGGATACAATTTTTTAATAATTATTTTTCAAATTCTAACATTTAAGGTGTCAAATATTGATTTTAATTCAGCTTATATGCTGAAAACAGTTTTTATAATTTTTCTCTTTGGCACCCTTTAGCATTTTGATCATAATTTTCTAATCTTCTAATTAATGTCATTCTTATTTCATTAGAAAGATAACTTAAAGATATACAAGTTATTATCTATAGGCATTTTGAGGTTCCAACATTTTGACCTCTAAAAATGGACTTTAAGTCGACTAAACAGACCCAGGGTGGTTGACCGCCAGCTTAGATTTTGAAAGAACTCTGCTCAGGTCGGTCGACCGCCCAATCAACTGAACGGTTGACAGAATTGCCAGATTTGCTCTTAACAGCTATTTTCTTAATAAAAACTTTCTAGATTTGTTTCTAATGACTATATTTTGTTCTTAATATTTTTAAACATATTTTTTATGACCAGATTTAATTAACAATGGTCATATTCTATTTCCTATAAATAAGAGTTATTGTAGAGACTTTTTTACACCAAGTTTTCAAGTGCTATTCTTTTTCCATCTTTATGAGAAAGTTTATAAAAGTTTTCTTGAGTTTTTAAACTTTCAATCTCTATGTTTTTCTCACACAAGGTTGAGCCAAGCACTTCTATATCTATTTTATAGAATTCTTGTTTGTGAGAAGAGTTTTGTTTGTGATCAAGAGTCTTGATCACTTGTTCTTTCTTTGTATTGAGAGTGATTTAGATTCACTAATCCGAATTTGTAAAAGAATTTTATCTTTAAGCTCCCCTTTATCTTTATCCTTGTGATTATACGGGAAAAGGGGCGTACTTATTATGTAGTAAATGTATTCAATGTACCCTTTCTTGTCTCCGCTATAGCATAGGGCTATACCGAGTCGGATCTCAGGGAGAGCTAGTGTAGAAACGTTACGATACACGTGAGAAGATAAAACGAGAACTCTTCTTTGTTTACAAGAATAAAGAATCAAAAGAAAAACAAATCAAAGAATTGGTGTTTATGTTCATGGTGGAAATCGGGAGAAATCAAGATTGAGATAGATTTGAACTAACAACTAAAAAGAAAGTAAAATCAAGAAAACTTTGAATGCAAGAAATCCATGACTAGCTAACTTTAACTACCTTGCTAAACTAACTAAACTCCGTGATAGTGATGCGTGCCTCATGTTGATTCATCGGCATGTATTTGTCTTGCTTGTGATCTAATTACTTTCCCACTAAGATGATGGGGATTCATTCTTGGACTTGTCTTGTAGCCTCCATAGATGGTCATCGGCCTACAAGATAGACTTTCACTAATGAAATCACAAGAGATACACTCAAGGGATGCAAATGAAGAACATACAACTTTCACTAATGGAAGTAGTGAAGTTGTACATCAATTAGCATATTGGTGCTCCATCTCCATGTTCCATCAAGGCACTAGTTCAAAGACTAGGCTCTACATGAGGCACACATGAATCATATGGAGAATTACAACAAGATTCTTGCCAAGAAATGAAACAAAACCCATCGGAGAAGAGAAGATCATACAAATTGCAAGATGAAGTAAAGCAATCACCCATGAGTTAGGAGTTAGCAAGAGTAGTGGTTAGCTAGTACATGGAACAAGAAATTAGCTACTAGACATTACAAAAGCAAAGCAAAGCATGATTGAATTGCTAGAAATTAACAAAGCAAGTAACAAAGCAAAATAAAAGCAAGTGAAGAAGACAAACTAGAATCAAGCTCAAGTAGATATGTAGAGAATGGATCAATCCTTGTATAGCTCTAAGTTGTCACTCCTTGTTGATACAAGCTCTCTCTCTCATACAAATCTCTCTTGCAATGAAATCTAGGGAGGAGAAGAGAGATCTAAAGAAAGAAAACTAGAGAAAAACAACTAAAAATTACAAACCCTAAACTAATCTCCTCTCTTCTCTGATCAGTCTCAGCTCGCAGGTGATGATGCAGTATTTATAGCAGATTGGAGAAGCTTCTGGAGAGTAGGTTGTTGCCACAAAATCCGGGGCCATAACGGCCTAAGATTGCCGCGCCCAAGTCGCGCCACGCGGCAAGATCTGGGCCGTTGGTCCAGATCTTTCTGGTACAGGTTTTTGCAAGTTAGTTTGGCCACGTGGTATGGTTAGAATCTTGGTTTGTTGCGAGGATCTCTCTGGATCTGGATTGAGATTTGGCTTTATCTTGAATCTTTAATTAATCACCTTAATTATTGCTTAATTAAGGTAATTAATTTGGCTAACTCTCCTTTAAGTGTGTACCTGCAAATAAGTAGAGAAGAGGAGTAAAAATCACATATTTATTTGTAATATGCATGGGAGTTATGATGTAAAATATGCAATATTGGATACTAATCACACCCCCACACTTATTCGTTTGCTCGTCCCGAGCAAAAACAAAGAAAAGAAAATAAAATCCTAACTAACAATTTATTACACCACTTTCGCAGGTGACGCGATTGCACTGAGCATGTGCAACAAGCCGTTAAACCTCTAGGTTACCCTAGAGGAGGAGTGTTGTCTCCTGAGGGTTTTCAGCGGATTACACCCACAAAATCCATAAAGAAAGAAGACAAATGTTAGTATTTTCGAAAAACGCATTTTGAATAAGAGACAAGTTTACGAACTATTTTTGCGAAAATATAAGTGATCCTAGGTCATAAGTCCACCTATAATTATTCTTTCTTAAACTTAGTATCCATGCAAGATCCTGTCTTCAATTAAGGTAAGAATTCAAAATTGGATTGAATATTTTTATCTTTCATAAAACCTAGATAATATGCACACCGTGCACAGTGAAGATTTCTGGGATTTCAACTCCAACCATCAAGCCATTTATTTATTTATATATTATTATTATATTATTTTTTTTCTTTTTTCTTCCCTTAGTTTTATTAGGCTTTCTAATTCACCCATGTAGCGAGCCTATAACCGATGACTCCCAAACCAGATGGTCTTAGGGCACCAGATGAGGAAACATCCCTCGGGTTTAAGGACTCGAGTGAAAAAGGCCACAAAACTAAGAGGGATTATTCTTAATCACCGTTAGGCGTGAATAACCATGCTTCTTGAGGCACAATTACCCAGCTTAATAAGTGAGATCACTGTTAGGCGTGAGTCATCATGCTTCTTGAGGCACAATTTCCCAGCTTAATAAGTGATCTTTTATTTATATATTTTTTTCTTTTTTTCTTTTTCTCTCTTTTTTTTTTATATATATATATATATATGGCATTTTTGGTCTTTGTTTCCATCCCAAGAAATGTGTAAGTGTAAAGTGCATATTATCTAAGGCAAAAAATGCAAGATAAAAATATCTCACCAATTTTACTTACTTATCCTATAATCTAAAACAAGATCTATTACTTCAACTATGTTTAAGATGTCATAATTAAGGCTTTCTTAATCTCTAAGATACATCTTAATTTTCTTAAAAATAGAGCAAAACTTTGTTTCTTATTTCAAAAAGTTTTATTTTTGTTTATTTTTTATTTATTTTACTAAAAGTAAAATCTAAAAGAAAATAGAAAATCTACAAAGAAAGATAAAATCTAAAAGAAAATAAAAACCTAAAAGAAAATAGAAAATCCTATGTTAGTAAACCCTCCCCCACACTTATTTCATGCATTGTCCTCAATGCATTATGGTAAATGTATGCATGAAACAGGTAAGAGGTAGGAAAAATTATTTATAAGGAATATACAAATGTGACTCTCACCTGGGTTTTTGGTCGCTTCCCTCTGGCCCGTTTCCCATCGTTCCAATGTGTTCTCTTTCTTGAATTCCATTGGGAAACGGTCTGAATTGTTCTTACCCTAGGTGATTCCAGTTTCAATTTGTTGTTATTTTCATTCATACTCTTTCCACCACATCGTTCACACACAAAGTCCTTATCACCACTCTCACTCAGAATCTCATCACTTCCAGTGTTTAGAAATTTTAACTCCTCTCCATATAATTCTTCAAAGCTCAAGTCAACATCCGGCAGTGGACAATTAGCTAACTTACCCCGAGTTGACTCATCTAAGCACATAATCTCTTCAGCAAACAAGTCTTCAAATGATATATCAATTGGAGGTTCAAATACAGTCTCAGTTGGCTCATTGAAAGTGAAAGTATCCAAATCAACTTTCCCTGTTTGAAAGGGTACTCGGATAAGAGAATCACAAGGTTGTGACTCATCTTTTGGATCTTCACCTTCCTCCTCACAATTGTTACTAATGAAATTAACCTCAAATGTTTGATCTTTTGTTTTGTGAGGCTGTGTGTGGAAGACATTGTGTTCATGTGTCATGTTACCAAAAGTCAACCTCATTGATCCATTCCGGCAATTAATGATTGCATTTGCAGTAGCCAGGAATGGTCGACCCAGAATGACAGGAATTTGTGCCCTTTGATTGGAATTTGACACTGGTTTTGTTTCAAGGACAACAAAGTCAACTGGATAAAAAATTCTCCAACTTTGACAAGGACATCTTGAATTACCCCCTTGGGTTTAGTAACAGAGCGGTCAGCCAATTGAATGGTCATTTGGGTCGGGAGAAGATCACCTAACCCCAATTGTTGGTACACAGAGAAAGGCAGGAGATTGATACTGGCCCCAAATCAAGAAGTGCCCTATTTATTGTAGTCTGTCCTATGATGCATGAAATGGTGGGGCTCCCTGGGTCTTTATACTTAACAGGAATTGGACCAGTGAGCAACTCATTAATGGATGATGCAAGGAAGACTTTTTTAGGGACTTGGGTCTTCCTCTTCTTGGTGCACATTTCCTTCAAAAATTTGGCATATGATGGCACTTGTTGAATGGCATCAAGAAGAGGGACATTGATTTGGACCTTATTGAATGTTTCTTTTATTTTCTCCATGTGAGCATTTGACTTATTATTTAGAAGCCTATTTGGATATGGTACTCTAGGCTTATAAGGTTGCTCATCTACCTTTTCTTTCCCTTTGGCTTGAGATGTGGATGGCTCTGCACTAGAGGATGGTTTGTCAAAAGTTGGTGACATTGGGACATGAGATGTTGGCTTTGGTACTGGATGAGATTGTGGACTAGAAACCTTATTGTCTATTTGTTTACCAGATCTCAGGGTATGAATGGCATGACAGTGACTGGGTCCTGAATTTTCAACTTTGGGATTTAGCAATGGCTGGCTTAAGAACAGTCCTTTTGATTCTCAGCCAATTGCTTGATCTGGACCTTCATTTCATTCAACTCCTGTTGCTGGTTCTTTGTTAAGGTTTCTATCATTTGTTTCAACTCAGATATTTCGGAATTATTTTGGGGTGGATGTTGAGGATATGGAGATTGGAACTTTGATTGGTAATATGGTGGTGGGTCCTGATATGACTGTGGTGGACTTTGAGATGGATGAATATACAGTGAATTCTGATCGAAACTGGATGGATGAAACTGAGCATTGTACAGATGTGGAAGTGGTGGCATATGATGCTCAGTACCAGACTGACTCCATGGAAAATTTGGATGGTTCTGCCATCCTGAATTGTAAGTATTGGAGTATGGGGGTCTGGTAAATGCTGCATTCATGTTCTCCTGAAATGGGGGCTGATATAATGGACACTCCTCAACAACATGGCTAAGGTCTTGACAGTTGGTGCAACCTGGTCTAATCAAAGGCAATGGGTTGACCTGGTTGACCACAGAATTCCCTATTGACTCAAGCAACTCTATCCTCTTCATTAATTGTGTGATCTTGGTTTCTGAAGCTAGAGAGGATTCTTTGGATTGTGTACCAGTTCTGGAAGTGGTGGGAGTAGGTTTATCAGGGCATGACTCCCACTGAATGGTTTTCTCAGCTAGGGTTTCAAAGAGATCCCACCCCTGATGTTCATCTTTCTTCAGAAATTCCCCTTGGCACATGGATTCTAAAAGTGTTTTCGTTTGGTAATCTAATCCATCATAGATAATCTGGCATAGCCGCCATTTCTCTATGCCGTGATGGGGACATAGGGCTAAGAGGTCTTTGAAACGCTCAAGATATTTCCAGAAAGGTTCATTTTGTTCTTGCTTGAATTGCATTATGTTTTTTCTCATGAGGGCTGTTTTGTGGATAGGATAGAATTTCCTAAGAAAGACCTTAACAAAATCATCCCATGAAGATATGGAACTGACAGGAAGACTATAAAGCCATTTCTTAGCTAAATCCTTAAGTGCAAACGGTATGAACCGTAACCTAACAGCATCCTCAGAAAGTTGGGATATTCTCATCATTTGGCATACCTCTTCAAACTCACGAATAAAGAGGTACGCGTCCTCAGACTCAAGACCATGGAAGTGGGGAAGTGTACTAATGAATTGTGGTTTCAGCTCAAAATGATTTCCATTAGGCTCGGGGAGAAGAATGCATGAAGGAATGGAGGTGCGAATCGGATAGAATCGATCTTGAAGTGAGACGTTGTTGGTCATGATGTGAAGTGGTTGTGTATGTGTAAGTGTAGAAAGAATTAGGATCACAAAACCACTATTGTATATACAATCACAAACAACGTGCACCGATCACACCAGCGAAAAAAGAAAAATAACAAACAACAAAAGAAAAAATCAATCCAAGCTTGTCTAGGGTTTCTGGTCCTAGATGACTCCTAAATAGACTGTCCACAGGAGGTTTAGTGTAGACCTTGACTATAAGCAAATCAGCCAGGGAAGGGTAAAGTCGTTGGGAGGTTTTCCGTCCGAAGACGTTCCTTAATTAAGTAACCAACAACCTTCGGGCTTTCGGCCCTCAACCCCTTTCCTAGACACCGATTTTACAGAAGTCAATTTCCAACACTTTTCCCCCTTAGGATAATCTCCTAAGTGAGTCCGGATGTCCCTAGGGCCAACGTCTATCAAATTTTATTTACAAGCTTAGGATTGTGAGTACGTGGGGAAAATGATTTCCGGGCTAAGGAAAGGGTAATGACCTCCCCCACCTTATGTTATTTACAGGAATTGCCCTTAGAATTAATTGTGCAAGTGTACGATATAGAAACAAATAAGGTTCACTCCAAGTAAGAAAAATCAAACAAAGAGTGAGTCTTAGTCTATATGCAATGAATCACGTACCTTGTCCCACGCACTCTTCAACAGTAAATTTAAAGTAATTGAAAGACACGTGCCTATAATGCAAGATGTCTAACAATTTTTTAGCAATTATCAACCAATTTCTTACTGTTGAATTAATTAACAGGAATACAGTGAAGTATACAGGAAATGAAGTATATATGCAGCAGTATCTTGCAGAGCAGAAGCCCCTGCAAAAATTTTGTAAGTAGTGAACTCTAAAGTGCCGCGTTCCCACGGCAATTCTTGTGGATCCGCGGCACAATAGAGGGATCCTGGGCTCTGCTTTCTTGAGCAGAGGCCCAGGTCCACTTATATGATTCTGCTGTGCAAATATTTCTGTTTTCTTCTCCTGTACCTGAAACAGAGAAGATATATCGTTTAGTTTCTCACTTTTAAAAATACCGTCGCTCTCCCCGGCAACGGCGCCAAAAATTTGATTATACGGGAAAAGGGGCGTACTTATTATGTAGTAAATGTATTCAATGTACCCTTTCTTGTCTCCGCTATAGCATAGGGCTATACCGAGTCGGATCTCAGGGAGAGCTAGTGTAGAAACGTTACGATACACGTGAGAAGATAAAACGAGAACTCTTCTTTGTTTACAAGAATAAAGAATCAAAAGAAAAACAAATCAAAGAATTGGTGTTTATGTTCATGGTGGAAATCGGGAGAAATCAAGATTGAGATAGATTTGAACTAACAACTAAAAAGAAAGTAAAATCAAGAAAACTTTGAATGCAAGAAATCCATGACTAGCTAACTTTAACTACCTTGCTAAACTAACTAAACTCCGTGATAGTGATGCGTGCCTCATGTTGATTCATCGGCATGTATTTGTCTTGCTTGTGATCTAATTACTTTCCCACTAAGATGATGGGGATTCATTCTTGGACTTGTCTTGTAGCCTCCATAGATGGTCATCGGCCTACAAGATAGACTTTCACTAATGGAATCACAAGAGATACACTCAAGGGATGCAAATGAAGAACATACAACTTTCACTAATGGAAGTAGTGAAGTTGTACATCAATTAGCATATTGGTGCTCCATCTCCATGTTCCATCAAGGCACTAGTTCAAAGACTAGGCTCTACATGAGGCACACATGAATCATATGGAGAATTACAACAAGATTCTTGCCAAGAAATGAAACAAAACCCATCGGAGAAGAGAAGATCATACAAATTGCAAGATGAAGTAAAGCAATCACCCATGAGTTAGGAGTTAGCAAGAGTAGTGGTTAGCTAGTACATGGAACAAGAAATTAGCTACTAGACATTACAAAAGCAAAGCAAAGCATGATTGAATTGCTAGAAATTAACAAAGCAAGTAACAAAGCAAAATAAAAGCAAGTGAAGAAGACAAACTAGAATCAAGCTCAAGTAGATATGTAGAGAATGGATCAATCCTTGTATAGCTCCAAGTTGTCACTCCTTGTTGATACAAGCTCTCTCTCTCATACAAATCTCTCTTGCAATGAAATCTAGGGAGGAGAAGAGAGATCTAAAGAAAGAAAACTAGAGAAAAACAACTAAAAATTACAAACCCTAAACTAATCTCCTCTCTTCTCTGATCAGTCTCAGCTCGCAGGTGATGATGCAGTATTTATAGCAGATTGGAGAAGCTTCTGGAGAGTAGGTTGTTGCCACAAAATCCGGGGCCATAACGGCCTAAGATTGCCGCGCCCAAGTCGCGCCACGCGGCAAGATCTGGGCCGTTGGTCCAGATCTTTCTGGTACAGGTTGTTGCAAGTTAGTTTGGCCACGTGGTATGGTTAGAATCTTGGTTTGTTGCGAGGATCTCTCTGGATCTGGATTGAGATTTGGCTTTATCTTGAATCTTTAATTAATCACCTTAATTATTGCTTAATTAAGGTAATTAATTTGGCTAACTCTCCTTTAAGTGTGTACCTGCAAATAAGTAGAGAAGAGGAGTAAAAATCACATATTTATTTGTAATATGCATGGGAGTTATGATGTAAAATATGCAATATTGGATACTAATCACCTTGTATTGCAGCAACTAGGGTTGAGTAGAAGTCCATCTCATCTTATCCTTTTCCTCCTCTTTTAGCAATTAGGTGTTCTATTTTATCCTTCCTTTTTCTCCCTTAGATTTTAAATAAATAATTTAAAATTCAAGTTTAGATTAGGTTAGATAAGAGAGAAACTTCTAAATTACTTCAATTTATGCATGTGGGCTTGTTGGGCTTTTGGGCTTCAATCGGGCTTTATTTCTATATTTTTTTTAAAGTACTCAAGGCCTGCACACATTAAATAATAAAACATTAGTAGTAGTGCAAATAGGGAAATATGATGGTAAATGTGATGATAAATATGCACTTTTTACTACCTATCACGAGGCTCAAGTCTGCGTCTCTTCTAAGTTGCGCAAAGTCTGCGTACGGAGACCAAAACGCGAAGCCCAACAAGCTTGCGTTTCTAAGACTTTACCTCCCAAACGTGACGTTCAGCAGCGCGAGGGCTATGCTTCTTCTCAGAGACATGAGACCGCGTCTCTACAACCAAACGCGGAATTGAGAAAGTCCGCGTGTCTCAATCGTCGCTAACCAAACGTGACAATTAGCAACGTGAGGTCCGCATCTCTGCTCAGCAGAGGCACGAGACCCACGTTTTAAAGTCAAAACGTGAGAGCTGAGCCTGTTTTACACAACGTGAGCTCTGCGTTTCTGAATCCTGCGTCTTAGATTCTCGACGTAAGGGTGGCTCTCAGAAACTAAAAAGCCCTCGATAACCCGAGGCCAATCTCTTTGATCCCCCTCCGACGGATCTAAGAGATTATTTGACAGAGAAAAGGAGTGCTAATCAGATCACTCCGTCTTGTTGTTGTGAACGGCTCATCACGGCAATACTCTCTGAATGCCGCTGCAGCTCACATGCAAGCAAACAGTCGGTGTTCAGACGATTGGCCTCAACCTCCCGATCAGCCAAAAGGTGTCGCTCCCATAAAAGGAAAGCCTTCTCTGACATAGAGTACCCTGAAGTCACTACAAACATGACAAGCAGAAGTAGGAAAAAATAACCGGCGGTTAGCTCTGACGAGTCTGACACGAAACCAGAAGGAGTGTACCGGTATACTCGCACTCGGACTGGTGCGGTCGCCCTGATCAACTACAGTGCCCTAACTCGGGGCATTGAAGTAAGTGAATTACACTCCGCCATTGCAGAATCGTAGGCCTCGAACTCTTCTATAGAGAAGGAAGCCTTTACGTACATGACAAACACTCCTGAGGAGACGGCCAGGTGCTTAGAACAACAAGCCCAGGTCCAGAGGGAACAATTCGATATGATTCGCGCTCAACAAGAATCTATCGATACCCTCAAGTAGATGCTTGCACAATTGCTTGAAGACAAGAGGAAGTCAACCAACAAAGCTTCTTCTAAGAAGTCTAAAGGCAAACGGAAAGAAGGAGAAAGCTCATCTTCCATTACATATCGAGAAAAAGGGTCAATCTAATTCTGAGTCATCTAAATCCTCGTCTAAAGAGGAAGGCAACCCGGAGAATGGGAGTATTCATTCTAAAAGAATGAGTCAATTGGAGCAGCGTCTGGAAGCCCTTACCAACCGGAAAGGCCTCTAAGAAGCAGGAGTGCTCCGGCTATATCCAGCCGAGTGGGACCTTGTTCCGTACCCTCCTAAGTTCAAAGCTCCGAACTTACAGGCTTTCGACGGTAAAGGGTCACTAAACTAACACATCTACTACTTCAAGTCTCAGACAGGAAATGTAGTAGATAATGATGTCATCTTGGCACGTTTGTTCATCGGCACTCTAAAAGGGCTTGCCTTTGAATGGTTCATGAAACTCCCAGAAGGCTCCATCAAAAACTTGGGTGATTTGGAGAAGGTCTTCCTGACATGCTTCTTTGAAGACGACTCGAAAATTACAATGCCCACTCTCCTAACAACAAAGCAGTGAAAGAGAGAGTCAGTTAAAACATTTGTGGAGAGATTTCAGAACATGGTGCTCCGATGTCCTAGCGGAATGACCCAGGCCACCCTGGTAGAAACATGACACTACAATCTACAAACTTCACTCCTAGCCCAGATAGGAGTTGCTGAAAGCCGCATCTGGAAGCAGTTGGTCCAGCAAGGTGAACAGGCTGAAAAAATTATCACCAGGGTTAAGGCGGAAGAAAACAAGCCCAGACCTAAAAAGTCGACAAGGCGCGCACTAGAAATATCTTTTCAATCAAAAAGAAAGGATACATTGACGACGGAGGTAAAATCCCCCATAAAATCTCAGCCGGCCAGAGGGGGAGGTTCTTTAAGTCAGTCACGCGCCAACAAGTAGTACGCTTTTAAGGATGAACACGTCGATTCATTGTTCAAGTTTCTTAACAGGAGCAACAGATTGAAACTTCCTGAAGTTAGACGTCCTGAGGAGGTCGGCAAGTCCGACAATCCTAACTACTGCCTGTATCATAGGATGCTAGGGCACCCCACCAAGAGATGTTATGTCTTCAAAGATATTCTTTAGGTTCTGATGGATGCTGAAGTTCTAAAGCTCCGTCTAGAGCAGAAGAAAGTGACAGCTAATATGACATCATTTCTTCAATTTGGAAAATAGCCACCAGCACCGTCCGCAGTAGCTCCCATCCCGAAAGGAGAACTAAGAATGATCAATACGGACCCACATCATCAGCAGGAGTAAGGTCTTGTACCTATCCCTACACCTTAGGGAGAAATTATGTGGGTTCATCTCGACCTTGTGGATGGCCAACAGTGGACTACTGTTACCAACAGAAAGTCCAAAGGCAAGGCAAAATCTTCGTCCTGTAATGTGGTGTGCGCTTCTTCCCGGAAGCAGAAACTGATGTTCCCTCCCTAACCGATTCGGAAGAGGAAACAATCGTCCTTGCCACAGAGCTCAATAAATCGCTCGTGGCAGAAACTCGTTCAAGTCAGTCGTATTTAAGGAAGTACGACGAGATGGTGGCAAGCCCTCCTAAACCTACTGCAGAGTCAACCAAGCCCTCCGCGAAGCAACGGTGGAGAAGCAGAAAATGCTTCGGTTTGTTAAGGCTCTCCCAAAGGACAACGCAAAAGGATCTACAACACCTTACCACTTTGACGTCCTGCCTCAATTGGCCAATATCCTGGCCAGAATTACCCTTTACGAGCTCATGAGACTATCAAAGTCAACAAGAGAAGCTCTAAGGGAAGCCCTAGCTGATGCTGAGGTTTTCATGGCCCAGATCCTGGCTGGACCACAGGAGGAAGATGTAGAGGATTGCCTCCATGCCTCCCAAAATGCCCCCTGCATTACTTTCACGTCAGATGACATGCAGGTTAAAGGGAAACATAATCGGCCCTTGTACTTCACAGGGTACATTGGATCGTCTGAAGTGAGCCGCATTAAGGTAGTCCAGGATCCGCATTGAGCATCATGCCTCGCCGAGTCATGCACACTTAGGGATCCCCACCCACCGATTGAGCGCCACCCAAACTACCATCTATAGTTTCAAAGCGAATGATACGCACCCAATGGGGAAGATCAAGCTCAAATGTCTGATCAGGGACATAAGATCTGAAGTGACGTGCTATGCAATCGATGCCGTCACTTCATACAATTTGCTGCTCGGACGACCGTTGATTCATCATAATTCCATTGTCCCCTCCATTCTCCATCAAGTCATGAAGTACATCGACGGAAGTGGGAAAGTCCGAACGTTGATTGTCGAAAGGCATCCGTTCAAGGGGTAGAGAACTATTTCACAGACTCCCTCTTATACCAAGACTCTCTGGAGACGTATGAGAATCCATAGCCAAAGGAATAAGACTCTGGTAATGAAGCTGACACTGAGCCAGAGGTGGAAGAAGAGTGCATGTGGGAATTAAATCCACTTGTAACGAGCATTAATAAGCTCGATGTTAATAACACCGCCGATGATGTAGGCGAGTAGTATATTAATGAAGAGTTAAATTTGGCTTACTTTTCTGTGTTTGCTTCTAATTCAGTGCCATCAGACACTAGTATTGAGGTAGATAATGACCCATGGTTGGCAATGGATGCTCTGACATCATTGCATGTACCAATGAAGTCATCCCTCAAAATGTACCAAGATGTTGGTGATGCACAAGAATCAGTATTCATGGTCCCAGCAAGACGCAAAGGCCAAAAACTAATTCTTTTCGAAAGAATTAAGTCCGAATTGATGTCTCACGAAGACTCAGAAAGCGAGAACGAATCTCCTCAGTTCTCTCATTATGAGCCAAATGTACTCAGAATGATGGAGAGTATGGGGTATGATCTAACAAATGGTTTTGGTTTAAACTTCTGCAAAGGAAGAAGAACACTACTTCGATCTTTCATTCCGAAAGGGAAGACCCCTGACTATTACCATCAAACTGGCAGGGGTTTGGGCTATGTGTCAACTCCAATTCCGTCAGCCTCTGATTCTGAAGAGTCATTATACCATAATTACTCATCGGGCACGTCATCGTTGGAGTTAGATGTTAGTGTCAGCAATGTCTTCGGAGAACTTTCAGTAAACATGGCTTCAACAAGCCACCTAGAAGACGGAGATGATGAAATAATCCAGTCTGATACAGATCCTTGGATCAAACAGCTAAACACTCTCTGGGATTTCGCTTCGAACAACGCGAACCACCCACGGAAGATAAGGTCACCCAGATTAATCTAGGAGATGAGGCTAATCCTAAGCCTATCTTTATAAGCGAAAACCTATCACCCTCCGAGAAAGAAGATTTAATATCTCTTGTGCGAGAGTATATAGATGTTTTCGCTTGGAATTACGAGGACATGGCTGGGCTTGATCCTCGAGTGGCTATGCATCGCCTTAACATTAATTCAGACGTGAAGCCAGTCAAACAGCAGTAGCGACGGTTCCGTCCAAAAATAATGGAAGCAATCCAGTCGAAAGTTAAAAAGCTTATAGACTCTGGCTTCATTAGGGAGGAGCAACACCCTAATTGGGTAGCCAATATCGTCCCCATTACTAAGAAAAAAGAAAATTCAGATTTGCATCGATTTTAGCGATCTAAATGAGGCATGTCCCAAAGACGAATTCCCTCTCCCAATCACGGATGTCATGATTGACAATACGTGCGGGTTCGAACTAATGTCCTTTATGGATGGATTCTCAGGTTACATTCAAATCAAAATGTACCCTGATGATGAAAAACATACTTCTTTCAGAACACTACTAGGGGTATATTGCTATACTGTCATGCCCTTCGGACTGAAGAATGTGAGGGCAACATATTAGAGAGCTATGAATGCAATTTTTCATGAACACATGCGTAAAACAGTGGAATGCTACGTTGACGACATTGCAGTGAAAAGCCGCACCAAGGGCGACCACATAGCAGATCTGAAGATAGTTTTTGAAATCATGCGGGCACATCAGTTGAAGATGAACCCCACCAAATCTTTCCTGGGGGTAGCCAGCAGTAAATTCCTAGGGTTTGTGGTGACATCCAAAGGAATTCACCTAGACCCAGAAAAAGTCCGTGCCGTCCGAGAGATGCAACCTCCGAGGAATCTCAGGGAGCTTAGAAGATTGCAAGGGCGACTAGCGTACATTCGGAGGTTCATCTCAAATCTCTCCGGAAGATGCCAACCCTTCACCAAATTAATGAAGAAGGGCGTCTCATTCATTTGGGACGATGCTTGCCAACAAGCATTTGAGGAAATCAAACGATACCTCACGCAACCACCCGTCCTTACAGCTCCGGTTTCAGGAAAACCTTCCCTGATATATGTTCGAGCGATGGATCATTCTTTAGGAGCTTTACTAGCCCAGAATAATGATCAGGGACACGAGCAGGCAATCTACTATCTGAGCAGCACCATGATCGGAGCCGAACATCGGTATAACCCGATTGAAAAGGAATGTTTGGCGTTGGTGTTCGCCGTCCAGAAAATGCGACACTACTTGGTGGGCCAGACTATAAATGTCATATAAAAAGTCAATCCTTTGAGGTTGCTCATGACGAAGCCATCGTCACTAAATAGTCGACTGACAAAATGTGTCATACTGCTTTCCCAATATGAGATGCGCTTTCTACCACAAAAAGCCGTGAAGGGACAAGCAGTGGCAGATTTTCTGGCTGAACATCCAGATCCGAGAGCAACCGAACTTTATGAGGATCTCCCAGACAATGTCGCTGAAGTTTGTCAGACCCAGACATCTTTTGAAAGACAGGTGTGGCAACTCTTCTTCGACGGTGCATCAAGAACGGGTCCACGAGGGTATGTCATAGCAGGAGTGGGGGTAGTACTGGTCTCCCCACAGAACTACGTGATCCCTCGTGCATTCTCATTAACCGAGCCATGCTCCAACAATGTAGCGAAATACAATGCCCTCTTGATTGGAATGCAAATCACCGATGAGATTGGCGTTAAAAATCTCGAAGCATACGGTGACTCTAAACTCATCGTTAACCAAGTTCGCGGGGAGTACGAAGTCAGGCATGAAGACTTAGTACCCTATTTCAACGCAACTATCTCTATGGCCAGAGGTTCGGAAACTTTTACATCGACCATGTACCACACCAGCAAAATACGTATGCAGATGCACTGACATCTCTTGCTGCCTCCTTAGCCCTTCCGGCTGGAGTTATAGAGAAAATATTTGTCTACAGCCACGACTTGTATTGCCCAAGAATTGCTTTTAAAGATCACCAAAAGCCGACAGGAGACTGTCAAGGCAAAGAAGCTTTAGAGACTTCAACAGGTCCAGAACTCAGGGATTGGCGATTCCCGTACATCTACTATGCACTGTACGGCATTTTTCCTGATGATCCCAAAGAGGCGGCTGCCATTAAAAGGAAAGCCTCTAAATTCTATTATAATTTGATCACGTGAACACTGTATCGCCGATCCCATGATGGGGCCTCCTATGCTGTTTGTCGCAAGAGGAGTCACAGGAAGTACTCAAAAAAGCGCATGATGGCATGTGTGGAGCTCTTCAGCCTGATCTGAATCTTGGGGATCACTCCGAAGACTGGGATATTATTGGCCTAAGATGATACCTGACGCCATCACTTACGCCAAACGATATCACGCCTGTCAAGTCCATGGTGATTTTATCCATCAAGCACCAGGATATCTTCGCTCTACAACCTCAACCTGGCCATTTGATATGTGGGGAATGGACGTGGTCGGCCCATCAGCCCACCTTCATCGAAAGGACATCAGTTCATTTTAGCTATAACCGATTACTTCTCTAAATAGGCTGAAGCTATTCCCTTGAGGGAGGTAAAAGCATCTGACGTGGTCAAATTCGTTAAACATCACGTCATTTACCGCTTTGGTGTGCCATGACGAATTGTTCATGACAATGGGCCCCAATTTGTTAATCAAGCTTTTCAAAAGTTCTGTAACAAGTTCAGAATTCAGAGTGTGTCCTCAACGGCACAATACCCAGCCGACCTTGCAGAAACTTTCAACAAGACTATTGGAAAGCTTCTCAAGAAATTCATCTTGAAAAGCCAACGTGATTAGGACGACAAATTAGGTGAATGCTTATGGGCCTATCGCACGACAGTTCGAACCCCAACGAAAGCTACACCATTCTCCTTGGTATATGGGTATGAAGCTGTACTCCTATTAGAAATCCAAATTTCATCTTTATGCGTCGCCTTGACAGCAGAGATGACAAATATCGACTGCGACTCCAAGAGCTGGAGGCTTTGGACGATAAATGCTTGCAAGCTTAATAGCAAATCGACCTCTATCAAGCTCGAATTACCAGAGCCTTCAACAAGAAAGTCAAGGAGCGAACTTTCAAGAAAGGCGACCTTGTCTTAGCCGTCAGAAGACCTATGGTGATGACACATAAGACAAAAGAAAAATTCCAATCCAAATGGAAAGGACCATTTATAGTAGAGTCGGTCTACTCAAATAGAGCATATCACCTCATACCCTCAGACGGTGATACGCTTATGATGCCAATCAATGGCAAATTCTTGAAAAAAATACTATCCTTGATAGCATTCTTCTCCTGATCATGTTAATACTACACCTTTGATTAAAACTCCAGATCCAAGAAGAGCTTCTTTCCTTCACTAGATCACATCACGGTCGATCAGTGTCAAGCTGATCAAGCGCTGGTTACGTCATGATGCATGATGTAAATATTGAGGAAGAAACAAAATGTAAAACTTTGATTTTAGCTTAGTTACTCCTCTATTGACATCCGACGCCTCCGACAGCTAAGGATAAAAGAAAATGTTGGCTTTTAAGTCAACATAAGTCTTCGACAACTCATCATGCTGAGGGGAATAGCATGGCTAGCCTAATTCAAACGGTAGTTGGTAAAGGCACACCAAATCCGTTGATAGTTGAGGGTTTGCTAAAAATCCTAAGGGACTTGGTCCCATCCTCTCCTCCAAAATCTCCTACCAATTCTCACCCACAAAATGGTAGGGTCACAAAAATATCTGTGTTCATTTCTCCAACAAAATGAGCTGGGACTTGTCACGTTAACAGTAAACCTCCGACAAGCCAAACTTTCCGATCCCCTGTGGATTCTGTCAAGTTAATACTAAACCTCTGACAACAAAACTCATTAAAAATCCTCACTGTTATGTTAATACTACACCTCTAACAGCGAATCTCGCATGTCCCATGAAATCAACGATTGTCATGTTAATATTAAATCTCTGAAAGTTTATTTTATTTTTCACCCAAGATCTCCTACCAATTCTCGTCTATAGAGTGGTAGGTCCACAAATGCAATCATTGTTATGTTAACACTACACCTCTGACAATGAAAAATTTCAATACTCCCCAACGAGTACAAACTTCACTTGTCTCTCCTCCACATGGAGTCGCAAGTCCTCAAAATTGCTCCTATCGCAAACCAATTCTTGTCAAGTTAAAATTAAACCTCTGACATTCTAAATTTCACTTGTCAATTCTCATCAATAGAATGACAAGTCCTCAAAATTGCTCTCATCGCAAACTAATTCTTGTCAAGTTAAAAATTAAACCTCTAACATTCTAAATTTCACTTGTCAATTCTCATCAATAGAATGACAAGTCCTCAAAATTGCTCCTATCGCAAACCAATTCTTATCAAGTTAAAATTAAACCTCTGACATTCCAAATTCCACTTATCAATTCTCATCAATAGAATAACAAGTCCTCAAAATTGCTCCTATTGCAAACCAATTCTTATTAAGTTAAAATTAAACCTCTGACATTCTAAATTTCACTTGTCTATTCTCATTAATAGAATGACAAGTCCTCAAAATTGCTCCTATCGCAAACCAATTCTTTTCAAGTTCAAAATTACATCTCTGACAAATTACTGTTAAGTTTAACACCACACCTCTAGCAGTAATTAAGTTGCTGCCAAGTTCAATATTAAACCTCTGATAGTCACTTTCCCTCAGGCTTCCATATCGAAGCTGAGATGAGCGATGCTAACTTTAATATCACACCTCTAGCGTCCAGTTCATTGCTAAGTTCAATAATACACCTATGACAATGACTTTCCCTCAAACTTTCCTATCGTAGTTGAGATGATTAATGCCAAGTTTAAAATTACACCTCTAGCATTACCTTCACTGCTAAGTTTAACATTATACCTATGACAGTGATATTTTCAGTCTTTCCAAATGAAGCTGAAACTCCTATTGAGTCAGGTTAATATCACACCTCTGACCCACATTCATGTCAAGTTAAAATCATACCTCTGACAATAATCTTGAATTCCCGAAATGGAGTTTTTCCCAACTATGACTTGTTAAGTTAATTATCGCATTTCTAGCAAGTCAAGAGTTTCTACTTCTATGTGTCCGATTTTCAATGCAAAAAAAGAATTCAAGACATATCAGAAGACAAGAAAAAGTGTCACTTTTATTTATATTCAAACATATGAAAGTGATACAAGACGCTCTCTTATCCAATAAGATTGAGTGTTACAATAAAGGAGTACAAAGAAGTCCCTCTCTCTCAACGAAAGGTTACACTCACTCCTCAAGACATCTACACTACTCCAAATACAAGATGTTTGGAAGAGCGTCGAAGAAAGGTTCTTCTCTTCTTTCACTGAATCATATCGCAGTTGACCAGTGTTGAGATGACCGAGTGCTGATTACATCATGATGAATGATGTAAACATTGAAGAAGCTCATCGCTAATCGAGAACAAAGGTGTTTCTCGAGGTCGAAATGCAGAAGAACATTCTGATTCCACCCGACCAACTAGTGTGGGTTGTAATCCTTCACTTAATGAGCATCTCCACCACCAGAAAGTCATCTAATGAGAGCATGAATTTTTTATCGATGTCACTTATGGGGGTAAGATTGGTGAAGGGAGGATCTGAGACCTTACTGGTGACATCCTCCTTCCTGTGGCCTCCAAGGACACCATACCCACCACCATACCCACAATGACCATGATAAACCCAGAGCAGTGCTGGTGTGTCATGTCTAATAAGGCCTTGATGGATATCTCAAGAGCTCGAACAAGCTAGCTGATCGAAATATTCTCCCATGAGCCCAGCGAAGACGCAGAAGACTGACTGAGGCTGCCAGAACCTGCAAGTAGCAAAAAACCAAAAGGTTAAAATTTTATTAAGGCAGAAACAGAAAAGCTGAAGGGCAGATGTGAGACTGAAGTTGTGAACTTCAGACGCGGAGTTGACCAGTGCAGATCTGAATGTAGTTTGTTGTTAGACCTGCGTCCAAGATAAAAGACACGAGGTAACCCAGACGCAGAGTTCGCCACACCCGCGTTGAGAAACAGGGGTTTCCACATCTATGTTCAGAGGTCTCAAAAGAGTTAGAATTCTCTTAAGTTAAGAACCTCAAACGCGGGCTTTATATACAAAACTCGCGTTTCAAGATCTAAGTACAGAGTTAGTCATACTCGCGTTCAAAGGACTTGTGACTTAGAATTGAAAGTCAGCTAGCTCGCGCTTCATCAAGAAGCCTGAAAGACGCGACTTCCGAACACGGGCGCATCAATCAGACTTCAAGAGGAAATCAAGAGATTGAGTTTCTTCAATGAACAGGAAAACAGAAACTCAGTAGGACTGAGTATTTCATGGCAACAAATGATTCCTACCCGAGGAAGAATTCTCTAGAAGTTGAACTTTATTCATAAAGGCGCGGCCGTAAAAAAGCATTTAAAGCGATGCTTTTTAATCATGAAATCACTTGACAGTGGTAATCTTTGAAAAAGATTAAAGGAAAGCATGGAAGCTTTGAGTTCTTGCTATTCATTGGAACACATCCCCTTGAAGGGAAGATAGACAAATCAAGACGAAGACCCTCAGAGCGCATGCTATTAAAGGGAAACAGTCTAAATAATGGACTGTTAAGGGGGTGATGCCTATTTATAGGCAAGACATAAGGCTTACAATTAATGGCATAAAAATCAAAGCCATCAGCCTTAATTCCCGTATGAACATCAAGTCTAGTAAGGAGCTGACGCGTGGATTGCCATTTTAGAAAACATCGAAGGACATAAGTCTCCAATCGTCAACGCCGACTTGGCATTCAAAGATCCAACAAGATCTTTAAGACGGGCTGCATGCGACACTTAGGAAGCTGCGTCGGGCACAGACTTAAAGGTCGTGTTTACAAGTCTGCGACCTTTCATAGACCTGAGGGTTGCATTCCTTTCATTCATACTGAAGCGGACACAACCGCGCCTCCTGAAGTGGTTCAGAGCCGCGTCTCCTCAGCAAGCAGGGACCACCTTCCACGACTATTCAGGGTTGCGTTATGAGTTCACACCCTTTCATAAGACTTAAAGGCTGCGTCCTAAAGTCCGCGTCCTTTCATGAACTTGAAGGCCGTGTCTCCTTTATCAAGAATGCAGGCTCGCGCTTCAAGGGTGCGCCCTCTCAAGGGACCAGAGTCGCGTCTCTATTGAGTCAGAGCCGCATCCACACCAACCAGCAGAGACCCGCGCATCATTCTTTAGGAGCCCAAAACTGTGTCTCCACTGCAGATGAAAGCCGCTTCTCAATCATAAACTCAGTACAGCCTGAGTTTACGCCCTCTCAAGGGACCATAGTCGCATCTCTATTGAGTCAGAGCCGCGTCCACACCAACCAGCGGAGACCCGTGCGTCATTCTTGAGGAGCCCAAAATCACGTCTCCACTGCAGATGAAAGTCGTGTCTCAATCATGAACTCAGTACAGCCTGAGTTTGCTTCCTCTCAAGGGACCAGAGTCGCATCTCTATTGAGTCAGTGTCATGTCCTCACCAACTAGCTGAGACTCGCGCGTCATTCTTGAGGGGCCCAAAACCGCGTCTCCATTACAAATGAGAGCCGTGGCTCACTCAAAAACTCAGTTCAGCCTAAATTTATTATTCATGATCGTACCAAAATGACTAAGGACTGCGTTTCCACAAACAGTCAAAGAGTACGACTATGAAAACCGAGTTCATCCAGGCAGCAAAAGAGTCTGAAAGAATAAAAATGAGACAAAATTTGAGAACTTTTATTATTTGACTCAAAAATGATAAAAATAACACAAACATTCTTATTCGACAAATCAAGTGTTACAAAAAATGGGACGATACAAAAAGGAGAAGAAGGCTAATAATCCTGCTTCACCAAAGAACGGATTTGTTCCCGGAGGCGATGCATCTCGTGTTGCGTGCCCTTTCAGCTTCTACTAAAGCTTGGACCCGCAACTCTTCCTCAGACAAAAATCTCTTCGTAGCCAGTTGTGCCTGAAAAGACTCCAACCGGGAGGAGTGAGCGGCAAGATCCTCTTGGACCAGCCTCTTGGCAGCCTCCAACTCTTCCAGCCTTTTTCAGGCAGCAGCAAGTTTCTCCTCGTTGACTTCAATCAAGGCTTGTGCCATAGCAATAGTAATCTGAGCAGTAGCGATAACTTGCTCTGCAATTTGGATGACAACTTTGGATTCCTTTGAATCGCCAACTCGTCTTTGGTAATCGACTTGGAAGTGCTGGAGATGGCGGGCTTCTTCAGCCATTTGCTCCTTATCTCCTTTCGCTCGTGTTCTTGAGCGGCGATGAGCTTACTCAATGTCGACCGAGCCTCATCCATTGAGCCAACATTCTCCAGGGTCTTCAGCTCCTTCAGGTGGCTCCCCAGTTGTTCAACCAGCATCAGACACACCCTAGCCTGCGAAGGACTCCCAGTTTGACTGATGTTCTCGATCTGATTCTCGAGAAGCATCTGGGTAAACTCAAAGGAACTGCCCCCGGAAAGGACCAAGTCGATACAGGACCTCATGGAAGCAAAAACTAGCTCTTCCATGATGTCATTAGCTAGAGATAACCCTGATGATGTACTCCCGGACCCTCTTTACATGACAGAATGAGAGACGGGAACCAGTTTAACTTGTGCAGGGGTGAGGCCGACAACAGGTTCGTATGACACTGAGGTCGTCGCCAATAACTCCGGGACAGTTATTGTTGTAGCAACTTCCACAGCAACAGAAGTAACAACAAACTCCACGGCACTGGGCTCCCCGTCCGAAGTTTGAATTGTGCTATCTTCTGCGCCAATGCTTACCGCAGGATCCTTTACTTGAGCTACCCCAGTGCTCTCTGCAAACCACAACATTAAATGTCGATAGTAATGATAAAAAGGAGAGTATCCAACATGTCAGTATTCTCTTACCAAGTTGAGGATCTGAAGATGACAAATCCCTGGATAAGCCACTTGGGGATGAGGGCTCCCCGACCTCGGCGGTTGCACCATCATGAAGCATCCTGATAGCGGGAGCTTTAAGGCCCTCCAACTGGGCCAGCTCTTGGATCATCTCCTCAATATGAGAAGAAGTTGTGGCTTCACTACGGCAGCCAGCCCTGTAGAAGAAAGTCAAAAAGAAATGTTAAAACTCATTCCTAACTTGATGGGGAACCAGTTCAAGAGGACAAAGAAAATACCTTCAGTAGCGGTGATCCTTGCTATCGGCGAAACCATCAAGGGACGTATCCATGTATCTCTTCCTCCGAGATATGTGAGAATTTGCTTGTGTCAGGAAGAGCGGGTTCATCACCAAAATGACTTCTTCGCCAGAATAATATCCATGTTCTTCAGACGATGAAGACGACGCTCAACACAAGAGGTCTCAGCGATTGAGACCTTACTACTGAGTACCCCAGTAGTAGGGCTGGGATCAATAATCCGCGAGGTGGGCATCAATATACTGGGAGACCCAAGCTGCTGCACCTCCACCCTTCTCCCATGAGCTGAAGAAGGTCCAGGTTGAGTCGAGATTCCCGGAATCTCAACGCCATCCCTCCCCACTAAGTCAACTTCAGGTCGCTCGACCTCTTCAGCCATGATGGGTTCATCCGCGAGCTCTCCCTCCTCTAGGATCACGGGACCCCTGCTGCGCAGATCGCCGGAGCGAAGGACGGGGACTTCTTCCTCCTCTTCTTCTTCCTCCCTTTACTCCTCAATACCATGAGGGACTACCTTGGGTATCGAAGCTTCAGCCTCCGATTCCCTCCTAGCCTTCTTCGGGATAGGCTCACCCTTGGAAGCAGAGTCGCGGGAACGTTTGGCAACAACCTGCCGACTCTTTTTAGCAGGTTGTCCTTAGGTGCTACTGTCCTTGGCTCCATCCCTGCTTCCCCTCCAGTTTCCCTCTCGGCCGCCCGATACTCGTCCATACCTCGCACACGTTTGTTACACTCCGACTTGGTTTCGTAAGATGCCTTGATGCTCTTAATGCAAGAGGTATTTATTCTAAAATCAGGCATCCTACTAGCCAGGGAGCACCATGTGCAGAATCGAGGATGGTATGACAATTGGGTGTCTTGTGAGGCAGGCTGAAAATAGCTTTTGTCCCTCCAGCTACACAGTAGTACCACGCCCGAGCACCTTCAAATAAATTTTCGCTGAAGCATAGGCCAGCGTTGGGGTTGCCTACATATAATTGATCATAGCTGAACTGCCGAGCAAAACGACTGGGCATGTAAGGCTTGATCGTACATGAATCTCCTTGCCGGAAGATCAGATATTCAGGCCGAATATTGATCAGCCACCAGAAGACTCCCGATGGCAGCCTTGTGAAGTCATCTGATCCCGTAAGGTTGGTAAACTTATCCCCGTAGGACGTACCAGCAATCTCAAGGAAGCAACAGTCGAGCTGATAGTTTGAAATGTTCAGAATGGATTTCTAAACAAAGAACATATAGTAGTGAGACCAGCTCGAATTCTCCAGCTTCTGCATGAAGGGAACGAAACCTTCGGAGGAAGGCACCGCCGCCATCAGTAAAGGGCTGTGCATAACGTACCAGGCCATCAGGTACGATATGGAAGCTCGATCTTGGGGTTAGGGGTCTTCACTCTCGGCCTTCCCTCCGAATCGACCACTAGCCTGCCCTCAAAATCTACAATGACCTTCACTTGGTACAAGCTTTTAACCAGAGCCCGTAATCCACTCTGAATTCTAGCTACCATCGCTGGAAGGAGAGCGATAGACTTCCCGTAGGCAAGCAAGACCGCCGGGTACACCACATCAGCAACGATTACTTCATGCGGCAGCGTTGGCACCACACAACGCTTCAGCCATAGCATAAGGAAGCCCGCCAATAGAGCCCGGTTAGAAATGGGAACTCGGGCCTAGTGATGAAAACTTTTAAAAATCGTATCAGGTCTAAAAGTGTCCTCGTTCGACTCGGTGGTGTAAGAGCTTGTAGAGGCATTGATCCTCTCAGTAATTTTCTCGTCAGTGCAAGGGGCCAGACTAGTCACTGGGCTATCCTTCTCATTTATGCCGTTGAACAGATAGCTCACTCAGGACATCTGCTTGACACCCCTTTTCCTCGAGGAGGATATCTGCCCGCAGATGTGGAAGTGGTACAACACTTCCCAGTATGTCTCATATACCTGAGGGTCCTCTTTCCTCAAGAGGTGAAGCTCCTCAGAAGTCGGGACGTATTCTTCATAAGGGGCATCTCCTATAACTAGCCCCGAGACTTCATATAGCTCATGAAGAGCAAGCCCCATCTCTCCGACTGGGGTAAAAAATGTGCCCGTCAGAGGATTATAATGCTCCAGGATGCCATAAAAGTTATGGAAACTCTGCGGGAGGCCATACCGTACGGCTCTAACCGAATGATATAACCCCACCTGTTGTAGCAGAGCCCCGAGCTCGACAAGGACAAATCCAACCATTCTACCCCACCATGATTTGTCGGTATAATGGACCCACCCGAGCGGACGAAAGTCAACGGGAAAATCACCCCTATCTTTCAAAAACTGATTGATGAAGGTGGGGCCAAGCTGAGGGGTTTCTCCTTTCGGATACTCAGGCCTAACTAACCCAAGAAATAAACCGAAGATATCTTTTCCATGGCCAGCAGAGTATACTTCTTTGGCACCTAATCTGCCGAGAGACGCGCCGGAGACAAATCGGGAAAGATCCCACTCCATCGTACGATGAACGGACATATGTTTAAGATTGGACAAGGAATATATCCTCTCCATATTGGGAAGAAAGAACCTCCTGTCCCCTATCTGACGGAGCCACTTATAATCTCCGTCATGCAGAATCCTATCATCCTCATCAATGGCGTTACCAAAGAAGAAAGCAGGCTTTCTTAACGGAGTGCGGGAATCCATCTTGAACAGTCCATCAGAGATAATCTCCTGAAGGGTCACCATACTGGCCTTGGAGATCCTTTCCTTTCGCTCCTTTGACTTACCAGTAGTCACATGAGCAGTCTTTTGAAGCACGAAGGTTAAATTACGATCAGCGCCACCTATGTACCCAAAGTGACACTTCTTAGACAAGGGGCTGGAAGAGTATCGCACTGCAATGAAGACGACACTTAATCAGAAATCTAAAAGAAAATGGCTAAAGTGTTTGAAATTCAAACGCAGGAATGAACCCAGACGCGGAAATCAGCAAAATCTGCGTCCAGACTCAAAAAATACAAGGCTTGCATGAAGCCCGCATTTCAAAATCCATAACTTAGAAATTTTTCTAAGTATCGGACTCAGACGCGAGACTAAGTAAAACCCGCGCCTGGCCTTAAAGACGCGAGGATCACATGAAGTCCGCGTCTAAACCTCCCACACTTAGAAATATTCTGAGCATTGAGTCCAAAACGCAAGGCCCAATGAAGTCCACGTTCAACAAACAGAGATGGACTCAAATGAATGAAGCGAAGACGCGGAGGTCGTCAAACCCGCGTCTTGCTTACCAAATTCAAGAGCCGCGCCTGAAAATCAAACATGGGCATGAACCTCGCGTTGGCGGTTCACATTTAAAAGAGACTTAAGAGTTAAGAGAACTCTTTAAGGCTCTTCAATGGCGGAAACCAGATCAGATGGTTTTACTACCTGAAATGGGGACCTCCTGCATGGAAGAGCCGCCCATTTGAATCTCTAGAGCGATAGCGCTCGAGGATGAGGAAGCAAGTTTGGTCTTCGGTGCCATATCGACCGAGAAATTGGTGTTGAAGACGAAGAAAATAAAAAGCTTTAAGCTTTTCTTAACCCTCGATACAAAGCTCAGCGAAGAAGAAGAAGAGTCTAATGATGACTCTTGAAAGACTGTTGTCTTTTATAGACACAGTGATCCGCAGAGATACACGACGCATGTCTCGAGGCCTAATCCTGGCCCGACGCGTGGCATGCGTCTTGAATGAACGCGAATTTTGTGCGTTAAAGAGAAGACGTCCCTCAACTCCGCCGGACACGTGGCAGCACGCCCAGAACACGACACTCGCGTTTAACAAAAACCGCGTCCCTCCAAAGGTCGCATCTCTTTAGCAAGACCAAAGCTGCGTCTAGTCAACAGGGTAAGAGTTGCGTCTTCACTTCAAAGATCGCGTCCCCCAGAGGCCGCGTTTCTTCAGCAAATTAATAGACGCATCCCACTCCGAGTGAGGACTGCGTTTCTAAAGCAACATGACCCCTGCGTCTATAAGACTTGCATTCAGTCTTTGCTTCTGCAATCAGTTCAACAGTACACTGGCACAAGCAGATGATTGTTTATCCCTGGTTCAGCAGTACACCACAACCAGCTCAGAGTACTGAGGAGGTCTGGACTGCGTATCTAGACACTCACCATGATCATCTCTAGTGGCTTTAAAGGGTTTTACAGTACACTCACGAAGACCAGATTCCAGACAGCTCAAATAATTATCAGTCCAATCATGAGAAGTATGAACTCGATCAAAGTCCAAAGTATTTCAAAATCCGTCCCAGTCAACCGCGGAAAATCGAAAACTTTAGAGGGGGTTCTATAGACTGTTCAAAAAATTACTGAGGACAAGTCATCAGAAAGCAAAGTCCAAACTCCAGACGCAAAGCGGCATAGCCACTAGCGCAACATCAAGACGTGAAGGTTGAAACCTGCGTCTTAATAACCAAGATGCAGAGCCCGAAAGCCGCGTCTCAGTACCACTGTAGTACCAAGACGCGAGGATCGAAACTCGCGTCTCTGCCTTACTGCAATGGTCAAGATACAGAGCTTGAAACCTGCATCTCAGACATCCTATCTAGACGCAGAGCCCAAAGCCCGCGTCTCACTTGAAGCTTAACGCAGAACTAGGAATTCGTGTTTCTCAAGCATGTCTTCAGCGATAAAACGCGAGACTTAAAGCCCGCGTCTCGGTTATAACTGCCCTCATTACTGGGTCAATTACTGCCACGTAATGAGGGAGTTAACCCCTATTATGGAGTATTTTTAGGGGACACTTCTACCCCCTGAAACCTCCATAAATAGCCCAGTTTGCTATGGAAGAGGGGTCGAAAAATTCTGGCCAGAAGAACTTCGGTTGTAAGCCGTAGAAGGACAAATATCTCCAGCTAAAAGAAAGAGAGAGTTCAACTCTTCTAACAACTTGTTGCGTACAAGTTTGTTTTTACCTACAGTCTCTTTGAGATTCTTGTTGGACAGAAGCTGTGTTACTTCGACCACCATCCAAAGAGAGGATTCCCAAGAGGTCTTGACATTCACCCAGTCAACGAAAAATAAGATTCACTTTCCATCGCCACACCAAGACCCGACATTAAACAAAGGGGAGATTTGAGCTTGAATATCTTCCCTCTCTTATAACCGGATTATTGATCCGTTGTAATTTTCTTTACAATCAAATAAAGAATTTACACGCCCTTTCAATTTTCCCACCAAACAAGGGCGTGATATAATATTACATGTACATCATATCACGACCAGGTACAAAAGTAACATTTACAATACGTACAATACAACAGATGCTCACGAGATGAGAGGAAATCTCGCGAGCTAGCAGGAAGAGTCAGGAACAGAAGGAGCGGGGACTAGTCAGCCTGCTTCAAGAGGTAAGTTTGATCTTCGGTGGAGGACTCCACTTCAATCCAAGCTTCAGAACCTGAACATGCAAGTCAAGGAGAGTCAAAAACACCCCAAAAAATGTTCAAGTGAATGCCAAGTGGCGTGTAGAGATAAATATATATGTGTATTGATATATCCAAATCAGTAAACAAGCACCAAAAGCTGTGTCGCGTGTACATGAATTATAAGCATGTGATGAAGGTATAAAGTGATGTAAGCGCTAAAGAATGAATAAATCTTTTATTACCATTTTTAATATTTATTCTTATTACTCCTCCTATCCATATGTCTAGGTATGTGTAATAGCATCCTAGCACACATACATCCACATCTGAGTAAGTCGAGACTGTTATTGAAAACCAACAGGAGTATCAATGAACAATATTTACAGTGGGTCTCGTGCATACCCGGGACCATGGCCCAGGATGTTCCGTTGCTAGTGTACAGAACCTACCGCGAGGCATATAGGAGGGTCTTATAGGATGCCCCTTTTCAAGATGGTACCAAGAAAGAGGGAGCCAGCGCTCCCCTCGGTCACTGGAGGCCCTCAAGTCGAGCCGGAAGTTTTAATTACACAACATACCTAATACTACTGTAAACACGAACATATATTGATATTCGCAAGTTTCCCTCGGCCCAGCGTAAGTTGTTCTTTTCATAATTTATTAGGTAATTATCAGATTTCAGGAATGTGCAAGAGCATGTCAGGAATATCAGGTATACATAAGTACTATCAGGAGATTAAGTTAACATTCTCGTGAGTGATAATTACAAGTCAGGTATAGCATGTTAAATGACAGGTGATAGTAATTAGGTGTCAGGTGGTAACATGCCAGAGGTTAGGTGATAGTATGTCAGAGTTGGGTGATAGCATGGTAAGTAATAACAGATATTAATCATTAATGCAGCTAACTAGCAAGCAAATGAACATCCAAGCGGAGATAAGTAGTGCTGGAGGCACGGACAGCGAACAATGTTTTACATTAAAGCATCTGACAGAGCTACTGGAATGACTCGGCTTAGAAGGCGAGTCTAAAATCCAGCAGAGTTTCGCCTAAACGAATCTAGTGGTAAAGTGATGAGCGCTAAGCATGCCTACCAGGTGGAGGTGAGAGACCTGACAGTCTAAGCGCACTTCTCTTTCAAGGAAGTGGGCAAGAGCCTTACGCTCGGGATCTAAGCACACTCTTGGTAGCTACTACGAAATCCATAAGGGTACAGGTCTAAAACTAATTGGGTAGCCAGCCCAAGAGTGGGCTGAATTCCAAAGTCGGTACAATGGTACCTGTGCGAGTTGTTAGTACCACACGAGCATACATGAAAACATGAGACAATCTAGGCTACCGTGGAGTAGTGAAGCCTGAAGGCTGAGTAGAGAGGTCGGGACTAAAGTACGCTCATGTTCTAAGTGCACTCTCGCTAGCTACCACGGGGTACAGGCCTAAAACCAATTGGGTAGTCAGCTCGGGAGTGGGCAGAAATCCAATGTCGGTACAAAGGTACCTGCACGAGATGTTCTACACTATTACAAGTATTACAGTATATCAGTCCAGTATAAGTCAAGTCGTATAATCAAACCGGACTGATACTAAATACAACACAATACCAATTCTAATACAAGTCCATTTTTTGAGGAAAGTCACTCGCCTAAAACATCAATTTTTAATGTTTTGCGCGTCCGAATTCTCGAGCGAGAAAAAACACAAAGCGAGAGAAGGAGAGGGGGGCTTGGCCCTATAGTGGCCGCCGGCCCTAGGGGGTGGTACGCCACCCCATGGTGGTGGCCTAGGTAGTGGCTGGCCATGAGAGGGGAGAGGGTGAATGTGAAGGTGTTGGGGTAGGTGGTGGTAGTAATTTGGTGGAGTTGAATTTTTTTTTTTTTGGAGGAGAATGAAAAGGAAGTTGAAGGAGGTGAAGATGATGGTGATGTTAAAGGTTGAAATAGGGGTGATGGAGGTGGTGTTGTGGTGGTCAGAGTGGAGATGTTGATGATAGTGATGTTAAAGGTTTAACGGCTTGTTACACATGCTAAGTGCAACCGTGATTCCTACGAAAGTGTGTTAGATTAATTTTTTTCTTTGTTTTGAACGAGAACGAGCAGAAGATAGGTATGGGAGTGTGATCGTACACGTATAATTGCATTATTTATTAGTGCATTCCTACAGTTATCTTGTAATAAATCTACTAATCATCTTGTCTTAATGTTTAATTCAGTAGGATATGATTAATGAAGGGAGAGAAGATAATACCAAATAAATACCAGTTAAATAAGATTTACATGGATCTATTTGGTTACCTGAAGATCATCACAAATCTAATCCAACTAGATCAGATTTAGTTGGATTTATTTTATTAACTAAGAAATTAAGGAGATAGAGGTAAATTCAGAAGTCCAAAGGCAATCATATCAATATATAAAGGGATATTTAAAGGATTGAAATGTATATTCAAAAGATCCAGAGAGATAAGACACAATCTAACTGAAAAATTAAGAGATAAAATAAAAATTTATCCTCAACTTTATCTCCAACCTTATAAGAAGATCTTTTCTATTTGGGAAGAGATTTTGCCTCTATCTTCGTACCCTTTTTCTTATCCAGTTTTGACTATAAATACTTGCATTTCTGAAGGCAAAGGGGCACAACTTCAGCAGAGAAAGCTTAGGTTAGGTTTTACTTTAGTTTAGTTTAGGGTTTTGTTTTTTCATTTAATGTAGTTTTTAGATTTATTTATGTAACTTAGAGGAGAGAAGAGTTTCATGAGAGAATGAGAGTGAAGCTTGTACTGAGAGTGACACTGGTGTAAGTATTCTTCTTTTCTTTCATTTTTTACTTTATTGAATCTAAAGTTACATTTTGTTTCTGTTTTATGTTCTTCTTCTTCTACTTTTTTCCTTTTTGGTTGTGATGATAATCCAAGTGAGTCGAATAGCATCAATATTGCCTCACATTTGTGAGTATCACCGATAGCTCATGACGATGGATTCCTCCATAAAGTCCGTATCATTTTATGCTTGCTCGCCGAAGTTCTTGATGATGTAATGTGGATGGAGGACTGAGTTTAATCTTATGGGTTATGCACTGATCGCCTCCAAATCAAGGTAAACGTGCTGACGATTCAAGGTAAGTCAACAACTAAAAGAGGTAAGTAAGTATTTTTAGGTTTCTTTCTTCTTTCAGTACATTAGTTTAGATCACTTACAATCACCAACTCTCTTTTCTTTACTCTTTTTATTTCTTTGTTTAATATAGTTTTTCATTTTCTACAATCACCACCTTCTCTTATCTACCATTTTCTTCAACTTAACATAGTTTTTACCTTTTTTCTTTTAAAGAACAAATAAAAACTTTTAACCAATTTTAGTAACCTAAAAGAGAACTTACTCAACGCTTTTATCCCTGTCCCTTCTTATGGATCACGACCTACATAGCCATTTGCTATAGCGGTAGTATTGAGAACCTAGCACGTTTCTAAATTCTGTATTTTTGTGCATAGGTTTCCCTCAATCACTTGTCAAGGTCTCCCACGTAATCGAAATTGATATATCTAATACACTTTTGCCTACCCTAGTATCCTTCTCGAACACCAAATCAACATCCATAGTACCCTTGATATACCAGAGAATTCACTTTACTGCCTCCTAATAACCCCTATAGGGATCGTGCATATCTCTACAACTATGCTCACTGCTTGTGACAAATCAGGTCTCGTACATATCATAACATACATCAAACTACCAACTGCGCTAGCATAGGGTACATGAGACATATACTTACACTCTTTAATTGTAGTAGGAGATATAGGAGCTTTTAACTTGAAGTGATGGGCCAACGGTGTACTTACAGATTTTGTGTCACCATTGATGTTGAACTTCTGAAGTACCTTTTTCCAAATACTCTTTTTGTGTTAAGAAAACCTTGCTATACCTAACACCTTCTTTACTTCACCAAGATCTTTCATCTTAAATTCAGAAGACAATTGTTTCTTCAATTTATCAATAGCGGATCTACTCTTAGAAGAAATGAGCATATCGTATAGTAGATAAATATATACTCCACCCTGTAGCTTATTGTGGTAAACACATGAGTCATAATGGCTTCGTGTGTACCCTTGCCTCTCATGAAGCTGTCAAAATGCTTGTATCACTGTCTTGACGATTGTTTTAACCCATAAGCAATTTTTGAACTTACACATTATATACTCTTTTACTGCAGTCTTGAACCCTGTAGACTGAGTCATAAAGATGTCCTCATCAAGATCGCCATGGAGAAAGACGATTTTCACATGGAGCTGATGAAGTTCCACCTTGTACTGTACTACAAATGCCAATAATATCTGAATAGATAAGTGCTTTACAACGGGTGAGAATACTTCATTGTAGTCAATGCCTTCTTGTTGTGCAGAGCCTTTAGCTACTAATCTGGCCTTGTAGCATACAGTATCACCATCTAGAGATCATTGCTTCTTGCTAACACCTACTTACAACCAATAGCCTTCTTTCTCTTGGGTAACTCTATCAATTCTCAAGTGTCGTTCTTGTGAAGAGAGTTCATCTCTTCCATCATGACATCATTCCACATATTGTACTCTGAACTGATTTCAACTTCCTTATATGTAGACGGGATTGCCTCCTTAATGATCGAAAGAGTATAGGCCACAATCATATTTATAGTGAGCTAACTGGGCTTATGTTAATTTCTTCAGGCTCTTTCAACTACAATAAAATCTTTGACATCACCCATTACCTGTCCTTGATCCTCATCATCATCAGCATCCTTATCAGTTACATGATCATCACCCTATGTCGCCTCAGGTGTGATCTCGAATGATACTGAGTTGTCTGGAGATGGTGGAGTAGTATCACTCCACGTCTGTTGCGATATCCTATTGGTCTTCTCACCTTCACCTGCTGAGAGTTAAAAGACGTCACCATTGAAGCGTCATCAAATGTGATATCCCTGCTTAAGATGATCTTCTTATCCTTTGGATCTCGAATCTTATTTCCTTTCACACCTTTCTTGAAACTCATGAACACACTTTACCTCGCTCTTGGACCCAACTTGTCTACCTTGACATGGTAATAGGCCAGACAACCAAAATCTGAAGTGAGATGTAGCCTTAAGCAACTTTTTTCGACCAAGCTTCCAAAGGAGTTTTACCTCCTATCACAAACGATGGCAACCTGTTAATGAGATGGCAAGTATATGCCAATGCATCAGCCCCAAAAAATTTCGATAATCCGATGTTGGATAACATGCAATGAACCTTCTCCAACAATATCTTGTTTTTCCTTTCGGCCACCCCATTTTGTTGTGGTGTCTTTTAACTGTGAAGTGTCTCTTTATGCCCTCATCGCGGCATAGATGTAGGAAAAGATCACTAGTGTACTCACTACCATTATTTGAACAAGATACTTTGATCTTTCTTCTCATATTCTTCTCCATATTTCTTTTCCACTTCACAAACAAATTCTTCTCATTTGTGTCTTATGATATATACCCAATATTACCTAGAGAAATCATTAATAAAGGACACAACGTAGTGGTTATCTCCCATAAATGTCGTCTTGGTAGGTCCCCAAACATCTGTGTGAACATAGTTGAGAATGTCCTTGATGCAATGAATCGCGGTGCTGAATTTCACCTTGGTCTTCTTGCTGATGAGGCAGCACTCACAAAACTCCAATTTGCATGTCTTGGCATCCTTCAATAAACCTTATTTTTCTAGAGCTTGGAAAGACTTTACACCTGTATGTATGTCCGAGCTTCATGTGCCATAGCCGGGTACAATCATCATCTGAACTAATAGAGTTGCCACTTGCCCTATAACTGTATTATTCTTTAAGTAATAGATGTTATTGCTTCAGACGCCCTTCAACACAGCCATCGAGCCTCTAAACATCTTGAGAACACCATCTCTACTAGATATCTTTGAACCCAATGCTTTTAAAGCACCAACTGAGATAATATTTTTCTTCAATTGAGGTACATACCTTACTTTCTTTAGTTCCTGTACTATCCCATCAAACATCTTAATAAGAATTGTATCTATCCCTTCCATGTTGTACGAATGATTATCACCTATGATGACGGAACAACCATCTAGCTTTTCGAAGCTAGAAAATCAATCCCTATTGGAACACATATGATAGGCAGCACTCGTATCCAATATCCACTTAGAATCACCTGAGCAGCCAACAGTAGGAGTAGTGACTAAGAACGAGAAGACCGATGAGCTCGAATTTGATCCATCTACCTGTGATGTACCACCATGTTCTATATGGACCACTTGTGCGAGATTTGCCTCAGGCTTTGACTCTTTATACTTGATTTTAAGCAATCAGCCTTTCAATGCCCCATCTCTTTGCAGAAGGCACACTGATTCTTTTTCATATCTCTAAAATCAGCTCTGAACTTCGATCTTCCAAAATCACCCCCTTTTGACTGGAACTCTTACCTGTTACCATTAAAGCTTCTGCCGATGTGCTATTGGTGGACTCTTTGTCCTGCTTTCTTAATTTATAATTTACAAGAGCAGAAGAAACTTCATTATAGCTAAGGAATTGTTTAAAATATTGATTAGGATGAGAACGAATGTGTTGTAGTCCTTATCAGGAAGAGAACTCAAAAGAATCAACGCTTGTCCTCGTCTTTGATCACCACATCCACGTTAGCTAAGTCCGTAAGACGCTTCATGAAGTAATTCATATGTTCACCGGTCGAGATACATTTTATTAATTGAAAGTAATACAGCCTCCTCTTTAGGTACAAGCGATTCTCTATGCTTTTGATCAAATACTTGCCCTCTAGGATCTCTCAAATTTCTTTCGCTGAAGTCTTGATCATCACATAGTACTTGATATCTTGTATTAAATAAGATCTTATGACGCCACACCCCGTCCTATTCATCTTGTCTCAGTCCTTCTCAGAAGTCTCCTCCGGCTTTCTCTTCAAACGTAGAGCATCTTCAAGATTAGATGCCATCAGTGCATCTACACATCGCATGTCCACATACCGAAATTGTTTGTGGCGTCAAACTTCACCACGTCGATCTTTAACTGATGAATATTCACGATTTTTACAGCGGGTTGATTATTCCTAGCCATCTCCTCTAGTAAATCTAATAAAGCAATGTAGAAACAATTTATGAAAACAGATCTAACTAGCTAAAAATCGAATCTTTACTCCAAACGAAACCATCGACAAGTTCCAAAGCGATCTGCTTCACCGGAACAAAGTACACCAATGAAATCTAAAAAGCTCTGGTACCACTTGTCGGGGCCTACCAGAGGTCTTGTGCAAACATGTAACGGTCCCAGATTTCTTATGATCTCAATTTACATAAACAACTCTATTGAATAATAGATTATCATACTCATCTCCAATATTCCTGAAAATTTTAGCAGCACCTCCTTTGTAAATACAGAATGTCCAAATATACATTTCATATCACAATAATTTCAGCCAACACCGGCCTACTTATCCTCAATCCAAGCATATAAACCAACTCAACAATCACCCACGCAATCATAAGTATAAATTGGCTCACACAGCCTCCTTATATGAAAACTCAATAATTAAGTACTCGAGAGCACCCCTCTCGGCATCAACATAATAATGCCAAACCATCTTTAACTCCAACTCATCATAATTATGACCAAACTCATATCTCCATACAATACATGGATTCAGACTATCCATCTATTCAACACTAACACTTGCTATCAGTACACGTCAAATAGGATAATGAACATATACAATAAGAACTAAATTACAATCACACCAAGTACCACTCTAAAACTTCTCTATGTAAAAGGATTTCCAACAAGGCGCTTGAAAGCTTACATTGAGTCTTCGCCTCACCATGACCTGAAAATACAATAATCTGTGGGGGGGTGAGCTCAACAGCTCAGTGAGGAGATAAAGAAGAAAATCAGAGGATGATGAATATAATCAATAATAAGCATGATTTTTCGAGTAATAGGGTAAATCTGGATGAATAAGAGAAACAGAGAATCAATAACATATGATGAAACAATTGGGCTCTAAAAATCTTTGGGGACGGTCCGACTCTTTTGGTCCTACATTTCTTATGACATTTCTCTGTACTCTATGTCACACGCTACAAGGTCTATAAGCTCTGTAAAATAATAACTCGGTGATTTTAGTTTATTATCAAAATTCTTCTTATGTATTCATAGTATGTGTCACATACGTATTTCAGATATCAAGCACGGACACGCCAATCACACACGCACCATCTTATATATAGTGCATGCGTTCAGATAACACATGCATCACAAAACATACTTGTATAACATATAATCATATCATATTTCTCATAATACAATATCACATCACATTCCAAGTAATGCATGGATTAACCTGTACACTTTCACACAATTTACAGTATTTCATTTCAATCAGCTAAATCTGTATTCTGATGTTTTCATTATCACATACGATCCAACATACTTCTAGTGTCACACACACATATGTATCACACATAGACATTCATTCTCAATCATTTGTAAAGATGTAAATATATGTATATCATAGCACCGTCTTCGCACTCCGCCCGTGCAAAACGGGTCCCTTCCTCCCAATATGATATATAGCACCGTCTTCGCACTCCGCCCGTACAATACGGGTCCCTTCCTCCGGATATATGAACGTATATAATGCAATAACACCATCTTCTCCCTCCTACCGGCTCCCGCCGGCCCCTTCCTCTAATGAGCAAGAAAGCGAAAGACATGCTTATATTTACATACAGATAATAACCAGTGTAGTAACAATATGAATATCAATTAAACACTATGGTTTGCTTTACAGCTCATCAGTTCTATTACTGAAGAACTTCATGTGGTTCACTGCATGTGTATACATACACTCAGATAACAATCACTTCATCATATTACAATAATCTGATCATTTATTATAGTTCGATTCTCAGCTTATCACTTCTATCACAGGGGAATATATGTAATTCACTGTATATGTGTATGCAACATAAGTTACATTTCACCTTCCTATTTAGTACTTCTATTATCAATAAGATGTACCTGGTTTACTGGTTATACAATCACACATGAGTTGTAAGGCAACAGTAAAGTGACCTACGTATCTCATTCATGTAAATTGAGTTCTCATTCATATTATCAACAACTGCGTATCCAGATAGAGGTGTATGTGTATGAGTATGTATAACTGTATACCTCATGTTACACTTAATCGCATTCATACTTCAGTATCATTCATATGCAACAATCGTTTTACACACAAAATATTTTCAATGTCAACCGTTCAATGTTTTGTCTAAACCATTGATTACACTTTTAATACATATATTCTTAATTTGTACTAGTAAGTCTTGTAGTTAGTTATACTCCACCCTTCACACATCCCATTATTTAACTGGTAGAGTTGGTTAATCCACTTGACCATAGTCACTTCCAGTTAGCACATCTTAGGCTTTAAATTTTGCTTATACACTTGTATAGTTTTTTTTTTCTAACTATGCCATCATATCTTCTTCTTATTCTTGCACTTAATTAATTAACCCCTCTTCACATGTAAATTGGAAAGATGCTTAGATGTCCGGAGTCAGAGTATGAGGGTGCTTAATCAAGTTAGCATATACAAGATTAACTGGTATGCGCCTTACTATCGATTGAAATTTTGCTTTATCTTTCTTAATTTCTAATGGTTGTATGCATAGTCAAAGATGATTACTTGACTCCTAAACTCAATTTGTATCTTACAGCCTTCAATCGTTTATAGAGCTGACTTGATTCTTCACTAAATGAACCATCACCAAATCTTTCCATCCTGCCTGTAAGAACCATATCATTTCTTTGCGACATGGATAACTCAGTCTTTGACAAATTTCTCAACTACTCTATGTACAATTCAGGCCCTTCTCACTCATGGAATAGCCATGGAATCATTTCATTATAGAAGTTTTCCTACAGTTGGAGTTATATTCTTTTCACGCTTCACCTACCGTACTCACATTTAAAGGTATACTACTTGTGGATTTAAATACACAGTCTCGATTTAGGAGGGAAAATAGTGGTGTTTTAGGAGTCACTTGAGTATTTCGCTTACCAAGACATATGATGCATACAACACTACTGCAATATAGTTCAAAGGGCCTAGAAGGAGAGTTCCAACGTACTATCTCTTCCTTACAGGGTCAAGATATCCTTTGAGATTTTCATGACTCATATTTTGCTGATTTCAAACTTTCGGATATAACATAATTAAATCTTTTGTTATAAGGTCATGAGATTTTATCAGCTCTTCTACCTCTTAGACTTTCTTAGAATATCAACCAAAACATTACAGGTGTAGACGTTAGGAGTAAAATCTCATCTTCTTTGTATACCAAAATTTTAATGAAAGGAGGGCTTAAGTTTAATTGGGAGACTTCCGTGTTCTCCAAATTTCTCTTTTAATTATATTTTAATTATAAAAGGGACACAATTTAGCTTTGTGCATTAATGAGCTTGAAGTTCAATCCCTACACGTTAAGGGTTTGTAGAGCCTTTACTATATCAATAAGAATCATTCTTTCTACAACCACCTTCCAACTCTGACAAAAATCCCTCGATTTGCTCGTGGTGTTTCGACAAACCTCTATCACCTACATCCAACCGGAATGTGAAATAAACCGCTGGGAGGTGGACTCGTATAGCTCTATATCTATCTCCTAGACAATATATCACATACAACAAGTAGTTTGATTTTGCAGTGACCACCAGTCATGAACTTATTGTTTGACACATTTTTTTTTTTATGGCTCGATCTTTCCGGATAACCAATGGAGTTTTTATAATAACTTTCATTTTACTTATTGGAATAGAATGAGGAAAGATTTATTAGAAACTAGACTCCACTACCTTTCCAATGACCTATTATATGATAGGTTTTAATTAACCAAACTGCTCCAGGAATTCAGAAACTTATCAGCTATGCTGAATTCTGCAGCATGACAGTTCGACCAACATTCATTGTTTCAGTCATAACTTAAGTTACAGATATCCGATGAGGGCATGGTATGAACCGTTGGAAAGTAGACTCGATTATCTTTCCAATGGTATATAATATGATACCATTAGACCCCAACATACTGATGATCTGAGCCTGAATTTACAGATTATGATCCTGAACAGATTCCTGCACCTATAAGGGATATTCTCTATTCACTCAAAATAATTATTTTATTCAGAAACTTTAAAAGAAAATATGAGGGAATCATAGATTGGGGACTCCCTTAGATGACATGTATTGATCATTATATATGCCTTAGAATTTCTCTGAATTTGAAAATTTTAAACAAGATAAGCTTGGCCAAGTTAAGATCTCCTTCACTACATTATCAATACTATAGTAATCTTTCACCTTCCATTAATTTATAAGTACAATCGAATTAACCCATTAATATCAAGCCCAAAATCATACCATCTCATGGTTAAGGACTTCATGAAATATCCTTAGGGTTTCAAAATAAAATAGATCAATGGAAGGTCCCCCACCTCACCTCCTTTTCCTTAATCAAGTCATCAATTTCATCTAACTCTAGTTTGACAACATGAGGGAACAAGAACATGGCCTTAAATTTCTCAACCTTAAGTAATATAGACTTTCCCATTTCCTACCAATTAGTGGCATCTAGATATACACTTGGTATGAGAGAAATTCTCTACTAATTCAATAAAATTTCAGAATTCAACAAGGCAAGAAAGAAAGGGATTCAAGATAACTCCCCTCACCTATAGATCCATAAGAAGACCCGCTGCCCACCATCGCCGTGAGTGTCGCCGGTGTCGCCGCGGCTCTGGCCGCCGCCTGGCCGCGGCCCTGGCCGCGGCCCCGCCAGGCCGAGCCCGGCCGCGGCCGCGGCCACGCCTGGCCGCGCTATGTCGCGGCCCTGGCCGCGGTTCCGGCCGCGCGCGGCCGCGCCTGCGGCCCTCCGGTCGTGGTCCGCCTGTGAGAGAGAGAGAGAGAAGGGTTGGGGGAGGAAGAGAGGAAGAGGAGAGGGAACTTGAGAGATGGATCTAGGGTTTTCTTTTTGGGGTTGAGGGAGATGAACGTGAGATTCATTTCTCTCTTTCTTTTACACAAAACCCCCACTCAATTTTTATTATTATGCACACTCACAATCTCTCTCTCATCTCATCATACCACCTATACACACAAATTTCTAGGGAAATTCTAGCCCTTCATCAACTCATGCCATGCACACCTACCCTCTCCCACTAACTATTGGGAATATATTATTTAGTATTTTCTTGGTATTTACTTGCATTATCTTGTATTTACACAATATACCATCACATCCATGTAATGTATATATACTTATATATACACATATATTCTATACCTATATATACATGCCAAAATATTCATACACCTATATATTGAATTTATTCAATATTTGTTTCACTTCATATTCCCCCATAATCAAACTTAAAATAATTAAATTATAATAAAACTCCCATTTTACACAAAACACATTCAATCATCGTCTCAAAAAAATTTTTGTCTAATCATGTTTATCCAATATTAGGATTTTAATGATCGGGGTGTTACAGTTCTACCCTGCTTACAAAAGTTTCGTCCTCGAAACTTGCTACCTAAATTGAGTGAGTATAAAATTTTCACATTTCTCTTGCATATCATAAAATTTTTTCCTTGATGCTATCTTTCTCAATCATTCTCTTCAAGATTTATTATTTCTTGATCAGTTCTATACTATGTTCTTACGATTCAAATTAATCTTGACTCGCTTGATATTTTACTCATTCCCTTACTCCAGTGTCCCATTCCACTGGCAGCTCATACTGAGGGCCCACACCCTAACAGAGCACATCCGAATTATGGCATATGGGTACCATAATCCGAACATAAGGCAGTGATCAAATATCCCACGCTTCGGGATTAATCATACACGTAAGAACTCCTACCCCCTCTTAAACCAATCATATCAAACAACATTTTCACATACATGCATAACACAACCAAGCATATCAATCATACAAATCCAATCCTCTTTCTATCATAATTATTCTAAATCTATCCTCATTCTATATCCTGTGCTCTGATACGAACTGTAACGGTCCCAGATTTCTTATGATCTCAATTTACATAAACAACTCTATTGAATAATAGATTATCATACTCATCTCCAATATTCCTGAAAATTTTAGCAGCACCTCCTTTGTAAATACTGTAACGCCCCGATCCCAATGATACGGGGACGTCACTGCAACGCATATACGTAGGTCAGATGGTGCCCCCACGTATATACGCTAAGCATAAGTACAACAAGTATCAGAGTACAACACAGAGCGTGGTATAGCAATATGCCAACTTACGAAATATAAATACAAAGTTACACGAGTTATGATAAGCAAAATCACTTTACAAGTGTCCTTTATCACAACCCAAGTCCAAAAAGAACGATATACAACCAAAAATACAAAAATGCTCACGTATGGATGGAGATCCGTGAACCAAAAAGAAGTGCCGGGCACGATAGATCTAGAGCTGGTCAGCCTGCTCTCCTAGATAGGCCAAGTCCTCTGTGGAAGGTTCTACTTCGTTCCAAGCCTCTGAATCTGAATATGCAAATCCAAAGGGTCAAGACATAATACAATAAATAAAAGATAGCCAAGTGACAAGGATCATGGATAGAGAAAATGAAGTAGTACTAAGTAACAATGCATGACAAGAGATGTAAACTAAATAAGATAAGGTCATATACAATAAACCTACAATTAACGTCTTATTATTATTACTTGTCTTACTGTGATATCTAGCTATGTGACCCAGCGTCCCAGAGCACATAGATCCATATCCTAGTATGACAAGGTTGTTATTGGAAACAGCGGTAGTATCGACGAACCATGTTTACAGTGGGTCCCGTGCATGCCCGGGACCACGGCCCAGTATTGTTCCGTTGCTTGAAGACGGAACCTGCCGCGAGGCTAACAGGAGGGTCTTATGTATGCCCTTGTCATGACAGGAAACAGGAAAGGGAGGAAGCACTCCCCTCGGTCCCCTGGAGTACCGCAGGTAAGACCGGAAATATAGTGCACAACCTAATACCACTGTAAACACGAACACATATCGATATTCCGCATATTTCCCCCTGTCCCCATGTGTAAGTTGGTGCATTTTATGTAAAAATCAAGTGTATCATGCTTTGTTTTAAGAGATGGCATGATAGGTGATGATGTTGCTATTTAACATGTCATGGAACGAATATATGCAATAACAAGTCATGAGGTAATAGGAGATACATCCATTCAGTTATATGTCATGTAGTGCTAGTATTGAAGCATGAACAAGCAGGAAATAATACACATGTAACAAGTATAGGTACCAAATTTAGAACAGAAATTAACTATGACACACAGCTAGAATTAGTCGACTAGGGGTAAGGGTTAGTCGACTAATAGGGGTCACTAGTCGACTAACAGATATTTCAGTCGACTAGGTCTGTGATACAGAAAGTTGTGTTTTCGGGTCCAGGATGGATTAGTCGACTAGGTGGATTCAGGAGTCGACTAATATGGGTTTCCAGAGAGTTTATTAGTCGACTAATAATTGGGACAAGTCGACTGATGCTGTGTTTTCCAGAAAACTAAGTTTCAGCTAAGTGTTCTAGTCGACTAGGTCTTATGGCAAGTCGACTAATAGTGGGGAAAAACAGTGCACAGGACAGAAATTCTGGAAGTGTGTTTGATGCCTAAATTCATGGTTTTAGGTGATCTTTGTGTACAAGAAGTGTAGATACAAGTGCTCAAAGGCTAACACAAGTCTTGGTGAGAAATATGCTTACATGAGAAGGTTAGATTTGAGTATGATGACCTAAAAATAGGATTTTTAGTGTGCAAGTGTACAAGGATTCTCTACCCTAAGCATATGGGGTGTTAACTAGGTCTTGGTGAGTAAGAAACTCACTAGGACAGGTCAAATCTGAAGCTTGATCCAAGGAGGGAGGTGTTGGCTTCAATCCACAAGTTGTTGGTGAAGCTAGGGTTGAAGAGCTTGCTCTTGGAGTTGTCTTGGGAAGTAGTGGTTGAAATTTAGCTCCTTTGAAGAAGCCCTAGTGATCTTGAGGTGGAGATGAAGAGGTTGGGGTTCACTTGGAGCTAGGGTTGTTGAGGAAGAAGAAGATCTTGGAGAGTTTCTTCTCTTGTGAAGAAATGAAGGAGAAAGGGGAAATTTGCAAATGAATTGAATTTATAGTTTTGGGATCTTTGCAAAGAGGTTGGGATTATGATGGAAGTGGAGGGTTTTCTTGCAAAAAGAGGGAGTGAGGTGTCCCCTCCCATTGCCACTTGGCCGGCTGTGGGTGAGAGAGAGAGTGAGTGGGGTTAGGTGAAGGGTGAGTGGGAAATGAGGTGGAAATGAAGTGGAAAAGAAATTTTGCAAATTTTGGAAAAATGCCCGAAATTCAAGTATCTCTGATTGATCTGAAAATTTTACCAAAAATCAAGAAAAATATTTGAAGACCAATGGTGAAATTCGTTTGAAGAAACACTGAGTAGATTTTTAATTAAAAATCCCGGAATCAGTAATTTACCGACTCCGAAAGAATTTTCATAAATTTATAAAAATCTCAGAAAAAGAGTATAAGTAGGAAATATGATTCTAAGCAATAAAGTCTAAAGGACCTTCTAGAAATTCCTAACAGTTTGGAAGATAAAAAATTCGGAAATCGGTCAGCGACACTGGCCGACACCGGTTTTGAAGAAATTTATTTTAATTCCAGAAAATCCCAGAAAATCACATAAAATCCAAAATATTGGAAAATGATATTTGAAATTAAAATTGGTCAAATACGGAAGGTAAATCGAAAAAATACGGCCGAAAGACTGAATACGTAACTAGGCACGTATCCCGGGAGAGGGGTATTACAATCTACCCACCTTACAAAAATTTCGTCCTCGAAATTTCATAAGGTGAAAGATAACAGGAAAAACAACAGGTAGATACGGATACAAGGAAGGATAACGGTAGAGAAGAGTAGAAGGAAAAGAATCTTACTCAATCAGGATGTGAAAAGTTGAGGGTAACGCTCCCGGATAACGTCCTCACGCTCCCAAGTGGCCTCTCCTGGCGCGTGCCTGCTCCAAGACACCAACACCAATGGAATAGCCCTGCTCTTCAGTGTCTTGATACTCCTGTCCAGAATGGCCAACGGCTGCTCTTGGTATGATAAATCCGGTTGAAGCTCCAGCTCAGAATGATCCAGAATATGGCTGTCATCCCTGACATACCTCCTCAACTGAGACACGTGGAAGACATTATGCACCCCGTCCAAAGATGGCGGTAATGCCAATCTATAGGACACATCTCCCACACGATCCAGGATCTCGAACGGGCCAATATACCTCGGACTTAGCTTCCCACGAGTACCGAACCGGATAACTCCCTTGGTAGGTGATATCTTCAAGAACACATGATCTCCGGTCTGGAACTCCAATGGCCTCCTCCGAGTGTCCGCCCAACTCTTCTGTCTACTCTGAGCAGCCCTGAGATGATCTCTGATAACCCTGACTTTCTCTGTGGTCTGCATCAGGATCTCTGGTCCCAAAAGACTCCTCTCACCGACTTCATCCCAACAAATCGGTGATCGGCACTTCCTCCCATACAGTGCCTCAAAGGGGGCCATCTTAATACTCGCCTGATAGCTGTTGTTATATGAAAACTCAGCCAAGTGAAGATGGTCCTCCCATGATCCTCCGAAGTCAATCATGCAAGCCCTCAACATATCTTCAAGGATCTGGATGGTCCTCTCAGATTGTCCGTCTGTCTGAGGATGATAAGAAGTACTGAACTTCAGACGAGTTCCCAGACTCTCTTGGAGACTCTCCCAGAAATGAGATCTGAATCTGGTGTCTCTATCTGATACAATACTGACTGGAACTCCATGCAGACGAACTACTTCCTTCATATACTTATCTGCCAAAACCTCTGTCGACTGACCTACCCGGAATGGTATGAAGTGAGCTGACTTGGTGAGGCGATCAACGATCACCCACACCGCATTACTACCCTTGGGACTCCGAGGCAAAGCTGTCACGAAGTCCATGGTGATGTGCTCCCACTTCCATTCGGGTATCGGCAAAGGCTGAAGAAGTCCAGCTGATCTCTGGTGCTCGATCTTTATCTGCTGGCAGACCAAGCACTTGGCAACAAACTGGGCTATCTCCCTCTTCATGGCATTCCACCAAAAGTGCTTCTTCAGATCCTGATACATCTTGTTCCCCCCAGGGTGTATAGAATAAGCTGAGCTGTGTGCCTCCTTCAAAATCTTCTGTCTGACTTCCCCTTGGGGAACACAGAGTCTACCTCCAAAATACAATGCACCATCTGGGCGAATGCAGATATCAGTCCTCAGACCAGCCTCCACCTGAGCTCTGAAAGTCTGCAATCTGGGGTCCTCCTTCTGAGCTTCCTTGATCTCCTCTATCAATGTAGGCTGAATCTGCAAAGCCATGAGCTGCCCGGCCTTATCACCTCCTTGCACCAACATCAAATCCAACCTGATGAATTCCTGAATCAACTCCCTCTGCTGAGTAAGGTGGACTAGCACTCTGTTCTCTGGCATCCTGCTCAGTGCATCTGGAACAGTGTTGACTTTGCCTGGATGATACTGCAAGTCAATATCGTAGTCCGCCATAAGCTCCAACCACCTCCTCTGCCTCATATTCAACTCCTTCTGTGAGAATATATACTTGAGGCTCTTGTGGTCTGTGTATATCAACACTTTGTCTCCCAGAAGGTAGTGTCTCCAGATCTTCAAAGCAAATATCACAGCTGCCAACTCCAAGTCATGAGTTGGGTAATTCCTCTCATGAGGCTTCAACTGCCTAGATGCATATGCTATAACATGATCATGTTGCATAAGCACACACCCCAGGCCTTTACCCGATGCATCACAGAAAATGACCATCCCTCCTCTTCCTGAAGGAGTCTTCAAGATTGGAGCTGAGATAAGCCTCTGCTTCAACTGCTCAAATGCTGCATCACAATCTTCTGTCCATATGTATCTCTCCCCTTTCCTGGTGAGCCTGGTCAACGGAGCTGCAAGTCTAGAGAAATCCTGGACAAAACGCCTGTAATATCCGGCTAGTCCAAGGAAGCTCTTTATCTCAGTCACCGTCTTCGGAACTGGCCAGTTCTGCACTGCCTGGACTTTACTAGGATCAACTGAAATTCCTTCTGCTGAAACTATGTGTCCAAGGAAAGCTATGCTGTCCAACCAGAACTCACACTTGCTCCTTTTGGCATGAAGCTGCTCCTGCTGTAGAGTCTGCAACACAATCCTCAAGTGCTCTGCATGCTCCTTGTCATTCCTTGAATAGATCAGAATGTCATCAATAAATACAACCACAAACTGATCCAGGTAAGGGGAGAACACTCGGTTCATCAAGTCCATGAAAACCGCAGGGGCATTGGTGACTCCGAAAGGCATAACTAGAAATTCATAGTGGCCATAACGGGTCCTGAATGCCGTCTTCGGAACATCCTCCTTCTTCACCCTCAGCTGATGGTAACCCAACTGCAAATCTAACTTAGAAAATACACGGGCTCCATGAAGCTGATCAAACAAATCATCAATCTGGGGCAAGGGATACTTGTTCTTGATGGTGACCTTGTTCAACTCCCTATAATCAATACAAAGCCTCTTACCACCATCCTTCTTATTCGCCAAGAGCACTGGAGCTCCCCATGGTGAAGTGCTCGGCCGAATCAATCCCTTGTCCGAATACTCCTGCAGCTGCTTCTTCAAGATCTCCAACTCCGTCGGTGCCATCCTGTACGGAGCCTTGGATATAGGAGCTGTCCCTGGAACTGTATCAATGGAGAACTCCACTATCCTCTCCGGTGGAAGTCCTGAAATCTCAGCAAAGACTCCTGGAAATTCATCCCACACTGGCACTCCCTTCAGAACCTCCGAAGTGGTCATCTGAATCTTCCTCTTAGCAGGCTTCACCTCTCCACTAAACTGGAACTCCGGCTGATGTGGGATTCTGAAATTGATCTTCCTCCCTCTACAGTCGATCACCGCATAGTACTGACTGAGCCAGGTCATGCCTAAGATTACGTCGTACCCCTTGGTGTCTAGTACGAGCATATCTATGGCCAAGGTCTTCCCACAAAGCTCCACTGGACAGTCAGCACAAACTCTAGAAGACACAACTACCCCATTCCCTGTACTTATCTCCCACTTGTGGTCTAAAGCCTTAACAGGTATGGAATGAACAGCCACAAAATGGTCGGAGATATAACAGTGGGATGCACCCGAATCGAAGAGAGCGAGAACAGGTATAGAATGAACTCTGATGTTACCTGTAATCACCTCCTCTGAAGCCTCAGCCTCCTCTGCTGTCAGGTTGTAGGCCTGACCTCTGCCACGCCCTGCTGCTGTCCGGGCTCCCCTCTGCACTGGGCGAGCAACATGCGGCGGAGGAAGGGGAAGAGCTCTCCTCATCACTGGTCCCTGGTGCCTCTGCCCAACTGGCCCTAGTAGTGCTCTCTGTCCATTCTGCCCTTGAGGTGCCGGCAAGGTTTGGGTAGCAAACCCCACTCTCCTGTGTGGACAGGTCTCCACGGCATGGTCTCGTGCTCCACACACCAAACACCATCCGTTTGCCCTCCGGCAATTCTGCTGGGAGTGTCCTGGCTTCTGGCAAAAATTGCAGATAAGACCTGGTCGAGCCACCTGGTAAGGAACTGCCCTGAATGGTTGCCTGGCCTGGACCTTCGCTGCTCTGGATGGTCCTCCTCTGCCCACCGGCACAAACGGCCTCTTCATGGCCTGGTTCTCTAGCTTCTTCTGAAACCCACGCTCCACCTCTCGAGCGATGGTGAGAACCTCAGCATAGGTCTTCAGCTGCTGGGGCATCAGAAACATCTGGATCTCCATCTGTAAACCCTGCTGAAACCTGCTTGCCCTCTTCTCTTCATCTGACACCATGTAAGGGGCAAAGCGACTCAGCCTGAGAAATTCTGCAGCATACTCATCTACGGATCTGTCCCCCTGTTGAAGCCTGATGAACTGCTCCTCCATGTCCTTCTGAGCAGTGGCGGGAAAGAACCTGCTATAAAAGCTCTTGGAGAATGTATCCCAAGAGATAGGCTCCTTCAAGCGAGCCTCCTCTGCAAGCCACCAAGTCCTGGTTATGTCCTTCAGCTGGATCTTTGCAACCTCCACTTGGTTCTCTTTAGGCACCCTGGCGGCGTTCAGCAGATCGGTGGTGTCTGTTAACCACTGTTCAGCCTCCAATGGTCTCTCGACTCCCGTGAATACGGCCGGTTGCAGCCGCCGAAAGTCTGACACGTTCCCAGGCCTTTGCTCCTTCGGAGCTGCCAACTCCTGCCTGAGGAGCTCAGTCTGCTGCTGCTGATTCTCCATCTGCTGTTGCTGGTTTCCCAGCATAGTCTGAATGATCCTCAAGACATCAGCACCCTCTCCTCCTACGGGTCCATTCGGTACTTGCCCGACATTGTTGCGACCCGAGCGTCTCTCCATACCGAAAGGGATAAGATCTGGAATTGGAAACAAAGGGAAGGAGTTTAGGATACGAGGATCGAATCAAGGACGAAGTCGAGAAGGACTATATAACTTTGTACATTGTAGTTGGCATTAGCAAATCACTAGAATTTGCCACTTGGTTGTACTTTTAGGTTTGAGAGCCTAGGCTCTGATACCAACCTGTAACGCCCCGATCCCAATGATACGGGGACGTCACTGCAACGCATATACGTAGGTCAGATGGTGCCCCCACGTATATACGCTAAGCATAAGTACAACAAGTATCAGAGTACAACACAGAGCGTGGTATAGCAATATGCCAACTTACGAAATATAAATACAAAGTTACACGAGTTATGATAAGCAAAATCACTTTACAAGTGTCCTTTATCACAACCCAAGTCCAAAAAGAACGATATACAACCAAAAATACAAAAATGCTCACGTATGGATGGAGATCCGTGAACCAAAAAGAAGTGCCGGGCACGATAGATCTAGAGCTGGTCAGCCTGCTCTCCTAGATAGGCCAAGTCCTCTGTGGAAGGTTCTACTTCGTTCCAAGCCTCTGAATCTGAATATGCAAATCCAAAGGGTCAAGACATAATACAATAAATAAAAGATAGCCAAGTGACAAGGATCATGGATAGAGAAAATGAAGTAGTACTAAGTAACAATGCATGACAAGAGATGTAAACTAAATAAGATAAGGTCATATACAATAAACCTACAATTAACGTCTTATTATTATTACTTGTCTTACTGTGATATCTAGCTATGTGACCCAGCGTCCCAGAGCACATAGATCCATATCCTAGTATGACAAGGTTGTTATTGGAAACAGCGGTAGTATCGACGAACCATGTTTACAGTGGGTCCCGTGCATGCCCGGGACCACGGCCCAGTATTGTTCCGTTGCTTGAAGACGGAACCTGCCGCGAGGCTAACAGGAGGGTCTTATGTATGCCCTTGTCATGACAGGAAACAGGAAAGGGAGGAAGCACTCCCCTCGGTCCCCTGGAGTACCGCAGGTAAGACCGGAAATATAGTGCACAACCTAATACCACTGTAAACACGAACACATATCGATATTCCGCATATTTCCCCCTGTCCCCATGTGTAAGTTGGTGCATTTTATGTAAAAATCAAGTGTATCATGCTTTGTTTTAAGAGATGGCATGATAGGTGATGATGTTGCTATTTAACATGTCATGGAACGAATATATGTAATAACAAGTCATGAGGTAATAGGAGATACATCCATTCAGTTATATGTCATGTAGTGCTAGTATTGAAGCATGAACAAGCAGGAAATAATACACATGTAACAAGTATAGGTACCAAATTTAGAACAGAAATTAACTATGACACACAGCTAGAATTAGTCGACTAGGGGTAAGGGTTAGTCGACTAATAGGGGTCACTAGTCGACTAACAGATATTTCAGTCGACTAGGTCTGTGATACAGAAAGTTGTGTTTTCGGGTCCAGGATGGATTAGTCGACTAGGTGGATTCAGGAGTCGACTAATATGGGTTTCCAGAGAGTTTATTAGTCGACTAATAATTGGGACAAGTCGACTGATGCTGTGTTTTCCAGAAAACTAAGTTTCAGCTAAGTGTTCTAGTCGACTAGGTCTTATGGCAAGTCGACTAATAGTGGGGAAAAACAGTGCACAGGACAGAAATTCTGGAAGTGTGTTTGATGCCTAAATTCATGGTTTTAGGTGATCTTTGTGTACAAGAAGTGTAGATACAAGTGCTCAAAGGCTAACACAAGTCTTGGTGAGAAATATGCTTACATGAGAAGGTTAGATTTGAGTATGATGACCTAAAAATAGGATTTTTAGTGTGCAAGTGTACAAGGATTCTCTACCCTAAGCATATGGGGTGTTAACTAGGTCTTGGTGAGTAAGAAACTCACTAGGACAGGTCAAATCTGAAGCTTGATCCAAGGAGGGAGGTGTTGGCTTCAATCCACAAGTTGTTGGTGAAGCTAGGTTGAAGAGCTTGCTCTTGGAGTTGTCTTGGGAAGTAGTGGTTGAAATTTAGCTCCTTTGAAGAAGCCCTAGTGATCTTGAGGTGGAGATGAAGAGGTTGGGGTTCACTTGGAGCTAGGGTTGTTGAGGAAGAAGAAGATCTTGGAGAGTTTCTTCTCTTGTGAAGAAATGAAGGAGAAAGGGGAAATTTGCAAATGAATTGAATTTATAGTTTTGGGATCTTTGCAAAGAGGTTGGGATTATGATGGAAGTGGAGGGTTTTCTTGCAAAAAGAGGGAGTGAGGTGTCCCCTCCCATTGCCACTTGGCCGGCTGTGGGTGAGAGAGAGAGTGAGTGGGGTTAGGTGAAGGGTGAGTGGGAAATGAGGTGGAAATGAAGTGGAAAAGAAATTTTGCAAATTTTGGAAAAATGCCCGAAATTCAAGTATCTCTGATTGATCTGAAAATTTTACCAAAATCAAGAAAAATATTTGAAGACCAATGGTGAAATTCGTTTGAAGAAACACTGAGTAGATTTTTAATTAAAAATCCCGGAATCAGTAATTTACCGACTCCGAAAGAATTTTCATAAATTTATAAAAATCTCAGAAAAAGAGTATAAGTAGGAAATATGATTCTAAGCAATAAAGTCTAAAGGACCTTCTAGAAATTCCTAACAGTTTGGAAGATAAAAAAATTCGGAAATCGGTCAGCGACACTGGCCGACACCGGTTTTGAAGAAATTTATTTTAATTCCAGAAAATCCCAGAAAATCACATAAAATCCAAAATATTGGAAAATGATATTTGAAATTAAAATTGGTCAAATACGGAAGGTAAATCGAAAAAATACGGCCGAAAGACTGAATACGTAACTAGGCACGTATCCCGGGAGAGGGGTATTACAAATACAGAATGTCCAAATATACATTTCATATCACAATAATTTCGGCCAACACCGGCCTACTTATCCTCAATCCAAGCATATAAACCAACTCAACAATCACCCACGCAATCATAAGTATAAATTGGCTCACACAGCCTCCTTATATGAAAACTCAATAATTAAGTACTCGAGAGCACCCCTCTCGGCATCAACATAATAATACCAAACCATCTTTAACTCCAACTCATCATAATTATGACCAAACTCATATCTCCATACAATACATGGATTCAGACTATCCATCTATTCAACACTAACACTTGCTATCAGTACACGTCAAATAGGATAATGAACATATACAATAAGAACTAAATTACAATCACACCAAGTACCACTCTAAAACTTCTCTATGTAACAGGATTTCCAACAAGGCGCTTGAAAGCTTACATTGAGTCGTCGCCTCACCATGACCTGAAAATACAATAATCTGTGGGGGGGTGAGCTCAACAGCTCAGTGAGGAGATAAAGAAGAAAATCAGAGGATGATGAATATAATCAATAATAAGCATGATTTTTCGAGTAATAGGTTAAATCTGGATGAATAAGAGAAACAGAGAATCAATAACATATGATGAAACAATTGGGCTCCAAAAATCTTTGGGGACGGTCCGACTCTTTTGGTCCTACATTTCTTATGACATTTCTCTGTACTCTATGCCACACGCTATAAGGTCTATAAGCTCTGTAAAATAATAACTCGGTGATTTTAGTTTATTATCAAAATTCTTCTTATGCATTCATAGTATGTGTCACATACGTATTTCAGATATCAAGCACGGACACGCCAATCACACACGCACCATCTTATATATAGTGCATGCGTTCAGATAACACATGCATCACAAAACATACTTGTATAACATATAATCATATCATATTTCTCATAATACAATATCACATCACACTCCAAGTAATGCATGGATTAACCTGTACACTTTCACACAATTTACAGTATTTCATTTCAATCAGCTAAATCTGTATTCTGATGTTTTCATTATCACATACGATCCAACATACTTCTAATGTCACACACACATATGTATCACACATAGCCATTCATTCTCAATCATTTGTAAAGATGTAATATATGTATATCATAGCACCGTCTTCGCACTCCGCCCGTGCAATACGGGTCCCTTCCTTCCAATATGATATATAGCACCGTCTTCGCACTCCGCCCGTGCAATACGGGTCCCTTCCTCCGGATATATGAATGTATATAATGCAATAACACCATCTTCCCCCTCCTACCGGCTCCCGCCCGGCCCCTTCCTCCAATGAGCAAGAAAGCGAAAGACATGCTTATATTTACATACAGATAATAACCAGTGTAGTAACAATATGAATATCAATTAAACACTATGGTTTGCTTTGCAGCTCATCAGTTCTATTACTGAAGAACTTCATGTGGTTCACTGCATGTGTATACATACACTCAGATAACAATCACTTCATCATATTACAACAATCTGACCATTTATTATAGTTCGATTCTCAGCTTATCACTTCTATCACAGGGGAATATATGTAATTCACTGTATATGTGTATGCAACATAAGTTACATTTCACCTTCCTATTTAGTACTTCTATTATCAATAAGATGTACCTGGTTTACTGGTTATACAATCACACATGAGTTGTAAGGCAACAGTAAAGTGACCTACGTATCTCATTCATGTAAATTGAGATCTCATTCATATTATCAACAACTGCGTATCCAGATAGAGGTGTATGTGTATGAGTATGTATAACTGTATACCTCATGTTACACTTAATCGCATTCATACTTCAGTATCATTCATATGCAACAATCGTTTTACACACAAAATATTTTCAATGTCAACCGTTCAATGTTTTGTCTAAACCATTGATTACACTTTTAATACATATATTCTTAATTTGTACTAGTAATTCTTATAGTTAGTTATTACTCCACCCTTCACACATCCCATTATTTAACTGGTAGAGTTGGTTAATCCACTTGACCATAGTCACTTCCAGTTAGCACATCTTGGGCTTTAAATTTTGCTTATACACTTGTATAGTTTTTTTTTCCTAACTATGCCATCATATCTTCTTCTTATTCTTGCACTTAATTAATTAACCCTCTTCACATGTAAATTGGAAAGATGCTTAGATGTCCGGAGTCAGAGTATGAGGGTACTTAATCAAGTTAGCATATATAAGATTAACTGGTATGCGCCTTACTATCGATTGAAATTTTGCTTTATCTTTCTTAATTTCTAATGGTTGTATTCATAGTCAAAGATGATTACTTGACTCCTAACTCAATTTGTATCTTACAGCCTTCAATCGTTTATAGAGCTGACTTGATTATTCACTAAATGAACATCACCAAATCTTTTCATCCTGCCTGTGAGAACCATATCATTTCTTTGCGATATGGATAACTCAGTCTTTGACAAATTTCTCAACTACTCTATGTACAATTCAGGCCCTTCTCACTCATGGAATAGCCATGGAATCATTTCATTATAGAAGTTTTCCTACAGTTGGAGTTATATTCTTTTCACGCTTCACCTACCGTACTCACATTTAAAGGTATACTACTTGTGGATTTAAATACACAAGTCTCGATTTAGGAGGGAAAATAGTGGTGTTATAGGAGTCACTTGAGTATTTCGCTTACCAAGACATATGATGCATACAACACTACTGCAATATAGTTCAAAGGGCCTAGAAGGAGAGTTCCAACGTATTATCTCTTCCTTACAGGGTCAAGATATCCTTTGAGATTTCATGACTCATATTTTGCTGATTTCAAACTTTCGGATATAACATAATTAAATCTTTTGTTACAAGGTCATGAGATTTTATCAGCTCTTCTACCTCTTAGACTTTCTTAGAATATCAACCAAAACATTACAGGTGTAGACGTTAGGAGTAAAATCTCATCTTCTTTGTATACCAAAATTTTAATGAAAGGAGGGCTTAAGTTTAATTGGGAGACTTCCGTGTTCTCCAAATTTCTCTTTTAATTATATTTTAATTATAAAAGGGACACAATTTAGCTTTGTGCATTAATGAGCTTGAAGTTCAATCCCTACACGTTAAGGGTTTGTAGAGCCTTTACTATATCAATAAGAATCATTCTTTCTACAACCACCTTCCAACTCTGACAAAAATCCCTCGATTTGCTCGTGGTGTTTCGACAAACCTCTATTACCTACATCCAACCGGAATGTGAAATAAACCGCTGGGAGGTGGACTCGTATAGCACTATATCTATCTCCTAGACAATATATCACATACAACAAGTAGTTTGATTTTGCAGTGACCACCAGTCATGAACTTATTGTTTGACACATTTTTTTTTTATGGCTCGATCTTTCCGGATAACCAATGGAGTTTTTATAATAACTTTCATTCTACTTATTGGAATAGAACGAGGAAAGATTTATTAGAAACTAGATTCCACTAACTTTCCAATGACCTATTACATGATAGGTTTTAATTAACCAAACTGCTCCAGGAATTCAGAAACTTATCAGCTATGCTGAATTCTGCAGCATGACAGTTCGACCAACATTCATTTTTTCAGTCATAACTTAAGTTACAGATATCCGATGAGGGCATGGTATGAACCGTTGGAAAGTAGACTCGATTATCTTTCCAATGGTATATAATATGATACCATTAGACCCCAACATACTGATGATCTGAGCCTGAATTTACAGATTATGATCCTGAACAGATTCCTGCACCTATAAGGGATATTCTCTATTCACTCAAAATAATTATTTTATTCAGAAACTTTAAAAGAAAATATGAGGGAATCATAGATTGGGGACTCCCTTAGATGACATGTATTGATCATTATATGTGCCTTAGAATTTCTCTGAATTTGAAAATTTTAAACAAGATAAGCTTGGCCAAGTTAAGATCTCCTTCACTACATTATCATACTATAGTAATCTTTCACCTTCCATTAATTTATAAGTACAATCGAATTAACCCATTAATATCAAGCCAAAATCATACCATCTCATGGTTAAGGACTTCATGAAATATCCTTAGGGTTTCAAATAAAATAGATCAACGGAAGGTCCCCCACCTCACCTCCTTTTCCTTAATCAAGTCATCAATTTCATCTAACTCTAGTTTGACAACATGAGGGAACAAGAACATGGCCTTAAATTCCTCAACCTAAAGTAATATAGACTTCCCCATTTCCTACCAATTAGTGGCATCTAGATATACACTTGGTATGAGAGAAATTCTCTACTAATTCAATAAAATTTCAGAATTCAACAAGGCAAGAAAGAAAGGGATTCAAGATAACTCCCCTCACTTATAGATCCATAAGAAGACCCGCTGCCCACCATCGCCGTGAGTGTCGCCGGTGTCGCCGCGGCTCTGGCCGCCGCCTGGCCGCGGCCCCCGCCGCGACCGCGGCCCCGCCAGGCCGCGCCTGGCCGCGGCCCCGGCCGCGCCTGGCCGCGGCTCCGGCCGCGCGCGGCCGCGCCTGCGGCCCTCCGGCCGTGGTCCGCCTGTGAGAGAGAGAGAGAGAGAGAAGGTTGGGGAGGAAGAGAGGAAGAGGAGAGGGAACTTGAGAGATGGATCTAGGTTTTTCTTTTTGGGGTTGAGGGAGATGAACGTGAGATTCATTTCTCTCTTTCTTTTACACAAAACCCCCACTCAATTTTTATTATTATGCACACTCACAATCTCTCTCTCATCTCATCATGCCACCTATACACACAAATTTCTAGGGAAATCCTAGCCCTTCATCAACTCATGTCATGCACACCTACCCTCTCCCACTAACTATTGGGAATATATTATTTAGTATTTTCTTGGTATTTACTTGCATTATCTTGTATTTACACAATATACCATCACATCCATGTAATGTATATATACTTATATATACACATATATTCTATACCCATATATACATGCCAAAATATTCATACACCTATATATTGAATTTATTCAATATTTGTTTCACTTCATATTCCCCCATAATCAAACTTAAAATAATTAAATTATAATAAAACTCCCATTTTACATAAAACACATTCAATCATCGTCTCCAAAAAAATTTTGTCTAATCATGTTTATCCAATATTAGGATTTTAATGATCGGGGTGTTACAAAACACCAGAGTATGCCGCAGAATAATCACAAATAAACAAGAATAAAACAAACGAGAAAGAACACAAGAAAAAAAAAAGATTTTACAAGGTTCGATAAATGCCTACGTCCTTTAGGCAGAAGGAAAGAGAGATCTTATTAATCAATGGGACAATACCCCTCTTTAAATTGACAGAGAATACACAAAGAAAAGAAACCAATAGGTCTGAATTTGGATCAAAACGGATTCATAATCAAACTCATAATTAGTGCAAACCCACCTGTCGGTCGACCGGCGGTCGACCAACCCATGTAGCGGTCGACCGAACATCGACCGCTAGTTATTCAGTCGTGCGATCTAATGTTCTGGTCGGTCGACCTACCCCACCTGTGCCTATACTGCTCTTTTGGGCGGTCCACCGCTACACAGCTTTTCCTCTTGTGTGCACGTCTGTGCATGACTGGTCGACCGGGCTGTCGATTGGGCCCCTGTCTTTAGCAATGCTTTGATCTTCTTCAAAGACTTGGGCACGCCGCCGAACATCAAATCTCTTAGCTATCTTCTCTAATGCGTTAAAAAATTCTACCATCAAGATTTTAGATTCTCCCCCGCATCAATGTCTAGTTAATGCCCAATCAATATAAGCCACGATTCGATGTCACCGACCATTAAAAATCACACAAGATGCCAACCCACTTTAGAAGCGAATTCCTTCTGCATAACAGGGACGAATGCCTGCCACAAACAGGACAGAAATAATTAAAAAATATAAAAAGGAGAGATTTGCTTGATTTATGCGGACTTGGCCTATATATAGAGACAGTGGAATCCACTGGTACACAGAATAATTAAAAGAACACGAATGACTAAAAGGGCAAAAAAACAAATGTGATTGCAACCAACACGCTTTGATGTTCGGCAACCTAAAAGACGTAGGTGAATTTGTGAATGTGAATTATTATTTAGACATAAGAAAATTTATTATCACGCTAAAATTATACTTTTACATTTTCATCTTCTATTTTCTCTCTAGAGTTGTTTGATAATCCGAGATTCGGGCAAAAAGTATGAAAGTGATTTTGTTTTTTTGTTCTTTTTTGTAAGTCTAGAAGTACTTTCCCACCATTAAGCCGGTAAAACAGTATTTATAGTGAAAAATGTAACTGCACAAAAAATGAATAATATTTTATTCATTCCTAAATATTCGACTCATTTTTTCTGATTCAATTGTCATTCCGAATTTTTTAGAACCAAATGAGAAGTACCAGATATATCACGCGAATGTAACACACTTTCATATGCATACACTTTTACAAATTAATTTTCATCTGAATAAATATCAAAATGATTGAAAGTGAAAGTGCTTTGTTTCTCACACTTTCAATTCTCTAAATTATGAAGTAGCACTTTCTTAAAAAAAAAAATTCAACATCCTTCCTGAGGCCTAGATACGACAATTAAATACTTTTCACCTAAAAATAATCTGACAACAGGAGTAAAAATTTACAAGTGCTTGAGTGTTATGCCAATTCTTTATTTAGATATTTAGTTTAAATATCTGCCAGCTCCATTAATTAGATTAGAATTTTGAGGCACAGGGATGGATTAATTAGCACATTTATTTCATTTGGTTGATTCAATAAAAAGATTGCTACCATTCTTTATAGCTTTATTTATTAAAAATTAATTGTGAAATATTAGGTTACAAAATATCGTTAATTTAGTTGAATTTTTAATTTAAATGCCACTTTAGATATGTATAATTCAAAAGAATTCAGTCAATGTACATCAAATTCTTGATAAATTTAGCTAACAGCGATAAATTTTGGAAAATGAACTTGATTAATGATAAAAAGAGAACTGGATGGAGTTACTTTCTCAATAGTTCATATTTTATTATTATTTTTTTTAATTGGGTAAATGGTAGAAAACCCCACTATACTCAGTGAATGGCACTCTTCCCCCTTGATGTTTCAAAATGGTCACTTTACCCCCATGCCTAACACCGGTCAATTTTTCGTGAATGAGATCACGTGACTGTGTTAAACTGTCCCCAAGCCTAATTAATTTTAATCTAATCTTAAAATTAGGTTGTGTTATTCTTGAATCTCTTATAAGAAAGCAAAGGAGGTGGGACGAGTTTAGCAAAAAGAAAGGTGGGATTCTATATAATAGGCGATAATGAAGAGAAATTAGGATTAAGTTAGGATTAATTAGGCTTACGTGAGTCACATGACTGTGACTATGATTGATCGAAAAGTTAATCGTGTTATTCTCAGAAGGGTAAAGTGCCGATTTTGAGAGATAAGGGGGGCAAAGTATCAAACCCCTAATTAATAGCTAAGGTTTTTTCTGAAATCTACCTTTTAATTTTATATATGCTTCGCTGTTGCCTCCCTTCTAAGAAAATCTTGGTTCTTCCCTGATTGTCTTATGAATGTCACATATCAGCAGAGATTAAGCAAGTGTTCTAAGAGACTCAGGTACTTAGTTAATGGGAAAAACATTATAATAATTCATTGTTCTCTAACCAACAAAGGAATTGGTCCACACGTGACTCTCAGCCATCGGAAGGCCCATCAAGGCCCACACGCAGAAGTAGTATAACCATTCATGTCTTTTTCTGATTGTGATTCCTCACGGAGATTATTTGCTTTGGAATCGGTATCGTGCTGACGATATCACCGTGACGCTGCCTCTCAATACGTCACCCCCTTACGTTCTCTTTTTGGTGGCTTCGCTATAAATTTGGTCAGTGCCTGCAAATTGCTGGAGTCGACCTAGCTTGAACAAATTAAAAAATTAGAGTTAATTTGCATTTTCTTTGTAAATTTGAGACTCGATCAATGGCCCCTGCCTCTTCCAAGCTCCTTGTCACTGACATTGTATCCCATGTCACCTCTGTTCCTTCCAGCTACATCAGGCCAGTCTCTGACCGGCCGAATCTTTTCGACGTGGAGGTTTCAGGTTCATCCTCCCCCTCATTGATCTTCAAGATATTGATGGTCCGAATCGGTCGCAAGTCGTCGATGAAATTGGTTCGGCGTGTCAAACCGACGGTTTCTTTCAGGTGATTGTTACTATTTGTTGTTGAAGGAGAGTCTTGCTTGCAGTGCAGGTCGTCTCGGGTTCATTAATTAATAAGAGGGTAAAAAACAAAAAAAAAATTCTTTTTTTACATACTAAACATTCTAAATATTTCTTGACACTTTCTATAAAAATTAGAGAAGTACTTGATACTAGTTTATGATTCATAAACTACTTTAGATGGAACTAAGAGTTGTTTATGACCATCCTTTTTGTCCCTTATTATATTCTTAAATTTTTGCTAATTAATATCCAAAAAGTTATTATACTTATTTCATTTCATGTCTAAAAGGCATAAAATGTTTTACATAAAATAAAATACGACTACAAATTCAAGCTTTCAAATGATATATTATATGTACGACCTGCCATAGAATCCACTTTTAATATTTAAGAAATCCAAGACTCAGTTTTTCACTCCAAACAACAGTAACTCTCTTGTAACTTTTATAAACGATATTAAAACGGGTCTTGGATTTAATTCTTGAGACATCATGTAAGAATCCGAGAATTACTCATAACACTAATAATGCTATATATTTGATTCTGATAGATCAAAAACCACGGAGTACCAGAGGCCTTGATCGATGCCATTCTACGTGTTTCAAGAGAGTTCTTTCACTTGCCCGAGTCTGAAAGACTGAAGAACTACTCCAGCGATCCAACGAAAACAACTAGGCTCTCAACGAGCTTCAATGTGTCCACCGAGAAAGTTAGCAACTGGAGGGATTATTTGAGACTCCATTGCTACCCTCTTGAAGACTTTGTGCATGAATGGCCCTCTAATCCACCTCAATTCAGGTAATAAATAATTAATTTATATCAATTCTATCACACCACAACGCTTAATTTAGATCATCTCTACTAATGAAAACAGTGGATCCATCTACTGACTAATCACACTACTCATGCCTCCATGTGAATGAATCAAGATAATCTATATACAAACATGAGGTTTTAACTAATCAGCAAAAGGATACTATGATTTTTTCCAGTGGAGAGACCCCAGACCTATCACTCACACACACATACACACACATCTCAAGTCTACAACACAACAACAACAACAAAGCCATTTGTCCCAAGTATTTGGGGTAGGCTACGTGAACTAAAAGAGAATTACGCCGGATCGGGCAGATGGATCAGCTTTCTCCACTCATTCCTATCGAGCAATATGTCTTTATTAAGCCCTTTAGTCTCTATATCTTGTTATATTACCTCCATCCATGTTTTCTTCTCTCTCCCTTGCGTTCTTTTAACTTTCCCTAAATTGATACGCTCTACTTGTCAGACTGGCGCATCTGTAGGTCTACGTCGCACATGACCAAACCATCGTAGGCAGTTTTTCTCTCATATTCTCTCCTATACAAGCTACACCTATATTAGTACGAATATCCTCATTTCTCACCTTATCTCTCTACGTGTTACTACACATCCAACGAAGCATGATATCTCTGCTACACTCATCTTCTAGGCATGTTACTAATCGTAAGGAAACAAACTCGAATAGGGACATAGCACGTGAGTACTCAAAGAAGGTGCGCGAGGTAGCTTTGATACTACTGGGAGCAATCTCAGAGAGCCTGGGTCTTGGCAAAGACTACATAGAGAAAGCACTTGGGAAACAGGCGCAACACATGGCGATAAACTACTACCCCAGGTGCCCACAGCCGGAGTTGACTTACGGGTTGCCCGGCCACAAGGATCCCAACGCAGTCACGATCCTTCTTCAAGATGAGGTCTCTGGCTTACAAGTCCTCAGAAACGGGAAGTGGGTCACTGTCACCCTATAGCAAATACCTTCGTCATCAACATTGGTGACCAAATACAAGTACAAATCCCTTTCTCCCTCACAAATGTTAGTCTTTTTAAGTATTTGATATATAAGATAGACTTGTGTAGATATGCTTATTATGCGATTTTCTCACATATTATGTTAGGTACTTAGCAACGATCGTTACAAGAGCGTGCTTCATCGAGCAGTTGTTAACAGCGATAGGGAGAGAGTATCTGTGCCAACTTTCTATTGTCCATCTCCAGATGCTGTGATTGAACCAGCAGAAGCATTTGTTGATGAGCAACACCCACCAATGTACGGGCGTTTCACGTATGCAGAATACTATGACAAGTTTTGGAGCCAAGGGCTTCAATCTGCCAGCTGTCTTGATTTGTTTAAAGCCCACACCTAGCAAGAAGGAAGATCAATTCTGTGCCTTCAGGAAGGAAGATCAATTCTTGATGCTCGAATTAAGCTTGCCATTGGTGATTAGACCAGTCGCCTACGGACCAGGACCTAAGTATCTGTCGACCGTTCAATTAAACATATATATGGTGATGCGTGCCTTTAATAATATTGTACGTAGATGTGGAAACTTGCTTTATTAAAGCATGCAGCCTTTGTCCTTGTCTAGAGTAATGAAAGCAACAAGCCATGTCTCCCGAAAAGGACGTGTGTGATTAGAACGAACTTTCAGGATCACGTGCTATTTGTCTTTTATTTTCTTTTGTTTTTGAATTTGTTAAAAACTCTGTGTGGGCCCAAGAATAGCAACAAGCATGCGAGGCTTGAATGGCTGATTAGGGATACACATACTAGGGGTGACAGACGCGTGGCGATCCGTTAGACCCGACCCGACCCGATCCGATCCGAAATTAGCGGGTCTGAGTTTGGGCTAATCGGGTTTGAGTCGTAATCGGGTTGACCCGTCTGACCCGATTATTAAATGGGTCGGGTCGACCCGAACCCGCCAAACCCGCTTGACACGCCAGAGCCGATTATTCTCTCTCCTCCTCGGCGTCCTCCTCTTGATCTCCTCCTCTGCCACCCCCGCCTCCTTCCCTTCGCCTAAATCAAATTGTCAAAAAATATACGTAAGACCAGTTTTGAACCTGTAACCTCTAGTGTGTGAAGTTTAGTGTGATGACTAACTATACCACCCAACAATTTGGTAATAAAGTGTAAAGAAATTGTATTTAAATTTAATAATCGGGTCAAATGGGTCGGGTCGGGTCGACCTGACGAAGAATGGGTCGGGTCTGAGTTTGAATTTTGACCCGTATAATAATCGGGTCGAGTCGACCCGACCCGATTATTATATGGGTCGAGCAGTAATCGGGTCGACCCGACCCGATTATTATATGGGTGGAGCAGTAATCGGGTCGGGTACTGTCGGGTCGACCCGACCCGACCCAATTGCCACCATTACACGTACACCGAGTTGAGTTATTAGAGATGTCAGTGTTAAATCAGATGAAGAAAAAACTAGCAATTATATGTTATTGATAAGATTAATATTTGAATAAAGATAATAATATTACATGATAGGAAATATTTAAACCCAATATAATTTTTTTAGAGTTATTTAACTGAATACAATTATATAACCATAATCCTAACACTATTTTGTAACACCCCCTCGCCAACTCACTTAGGTGGAAAATTATGAATTTGAATAAAAAATAAATAACAAATCTAAAAAATATCCATTGAAAAAAAGTTGATGTTGATCTCGTGTGATACTCTTTGAAAACTGATCACCAAAAAAAATTGTATGTTAAACAACCTCTCGCAAACTCATGATTGATGAATATCGAGAATTTTAGATGAGGGCGGACGACGAGAAAGAGATATTGAATGATTGCAAGTATCTCGTGAAAAAAAGTATCCAATCGATAATGGAGCATTTTTTGAAGCTTGACCCTAACAGTGGTGTAGACAGAACTTTAAACTCAGAGGGAACGCTTTACACCAATCCAAATGCTTCACCAGTCATCATAAGAAAACAAGTAGAGAAGTAAAGGGCGGAAGATTTTGTTCCAGTTAGTAGTATTAGACTTTTATTATATGGGATGTTTCGAAAAATATTAAATGTTTAAAACCTAAATTGAAACTCTTAAATTATGTTTCCTCAAATGTACGTGGACATTAAATTGATAAAATATGTTATTATACTTTTTGAAATATGATTAAGAAAAGTCAATTATAATTCTAATATTTTTAAATTGAAAATTTATAATTCTAGTCCTAAATTAATAACATTTAAAAATTTTAAATTACTAAATACATTCTAATTGCTTCAAAAAGTAATCTCCATTAATTTTAAGTAAAGCGTAATCTACATTTACATCTGTACTATTACAATTCTTAAATTAATATTTAAGCTCTAAATAATATATCTTTTCTAGTTAAACTTTTTTTTCTTTTCCTTTATTGCATTTTTTCATATGTTAAGGGCTTGAGAGGAGGAAAAGAGTATTATCCCCTACTATACTTTTGGATTAATAAAGAGTTATGTTAGAGAATTAACCAAGGAAAAGATAGAAAGAAAATTAGAGAATTAACAAAAAAAAAAAGGCAAAGAAAGAGTTACGTTGGAGAATTAAAAGGAAAAAAATAGAAAGAAAAGTAGAGAATTAACAAGAAAGAGGTAAGAAAAATAGATAGAAAAGATTTTTTTTTTTAAAAAAAGGACAATGGATTCGAACTGACATATCTCAGATTAACAGTAGTAGCATTTTTCATTATGAATGCAGAAATAAATAGAGGTCTATTTCCTTTTATTTTTATTTTTATTTTTTGCTCTGGGGTGGGGACGAGGGTGCCACCCCCCCCCCCCCCCCCCCCCCCACCACCACCACCACCACTGAACCTAAGTCTCTTTGGCATGACAATGACTTAAACCTATCATAAGTTTTTTTAGAATAGTCCGATAACACTTCAAAAATTAATGGGGTCTCTTTCGCTTAAAGCAAGAGGATATTAAACTTATAAGTCTCTTTAGAAAGTCAATGCTGATTTCAAAAAAAAAAAAAAACCATAATGTCTATTTTGCTTAAGTGAAGTGGATACTGACATGTGAAATCTGTCTGTCACGCCTCGCTTCCCAAAATACACTGCAGCGAGGACGCAGGAGAGTCGGCAACGCATATAAGTAAGGAGAATACTCCACACGTATGCGTTCTAAACCTCGTACAAGGAATAACACAATATACACAAAAGTCTAGATTTATTCACAAGTATCAAATATATACAGAGTCAAGATCTATACATCAAAAGATATAGAAAAAACCAAAAAAAAGCTCTTACAAGCTTCAGGCAAGCCGACAATTCCTCTATTGAAGTTCCACTATACACCCTCGAAATATTCCTAGTCCTCCGAACTTGGACCTGAGCATGTAAGTCCAGGGTTGCGATAACACGTCCCAGCGAGTGATAAAATGAAAAAAACAGTAATAATATAATATAATAATATAAGCAATACATTATGATTATAATCCAAGTAAAATAATAATACACTATAATTATTATATCACTACTTAGTAAAATATCAATGAAGTCAAAACTGTGGGAATATCGAATGTCAGGAATCAATGATTACATGACTATTTTTAAGATAACAAAAACATGGCGCAAGTTTATTAATATAATATATTAAAATTATATAAGAATAATAGTCACTATCGCCATTATTTTAATTATTCCCTTCCAGTGTCTCATACCACTCGCAGTCCTTACTGAAGCCACACCCCAACAAACTCATTAGAACGTGGCATGCAGATGCTATTATCAGAACGAGAGAGTGACCAAATAACATACGGTCCTGATATCATCATTGTTAGATTATTAAATGTGATGTTATTTGAAACTGAGGTGGATACATTGTCTGTGTTTTAGGTAATTCCGTGCATACCTGAAACCACGACCCATAATGCGTCTTGGCACTAGACCAGGACAATACTGCTAGGTATCAACAGTAAGAGGATTGATTGAGGTTTAACACGCACACAGAAAAACAAAATTTCAGAACTTTATAATAGAAGTGTACAAGTTCTCAATACTATCGCGATAGCAAGTAGCTATGCTGGTCGTGATCCACAAGGAGGGACTAGCGATGGAAACTTTTTAGTAAGTTCTCTTTGTTCACTAGAAATAGTCAAAGTTCTTCTCTTGTTCTTTCAAAGAAAGGGAAATTAAAACTATGTTAAATTGTGAAAGTGGTAGATAGAAGGAGATGATGATTTTGTACAAAGTAAGTGAAAAATAATGAATAGAGTTTAGAGATAGTGATGTTGGTGATCTAAACTAAAAATTAAAAGAAAAAAAGTCAAACCCTAAAAAAATACTTACTTACCTCTTTGGCGCTTGCTTACTTTTGACGCGTATCAACGTTTGAAGGTGAGCGAAGTATGACAAATAAGATCTTTCCCATTCCTGATTTACACCACGAAATGAAGAGGCAAGCTACACTAGTATAGGAATCGCTATCCATCAATATAAGCCATCAACGGCACTTGCAAGGCCAAGATAACTTCGAGATTATTAAGTTTGATTTATGTATTTAGATTGAGATAAGCTGTATGGGTTGAGATTGGTATATACTGTATTTGGGGTAAGTGACTAAATACAAAATTGATGTTGTCGAAATTCTTAAGAAATTATACATGATTATGATAATCTTTGATTAATAAGAATGTTTATGTTAATTGAGGTTAATTGAATTTGGGACCGTTACATTTGCTCTAGCAAGAGTCTGGCCGTGTACGATCGATGTAGTGGTTAGACACTCTTCCCATCACATGGGTATAACTCCGCCGTGCGCTTTAGCAATTAAAGCTGATCTCTGACTTTGCCCATCACTGCATAGCTTCGCATGTCTGATCGCTTATGCACTGTTATTTGCTATGTCTTTCACTGCATGTGTATATGTATTTGGTACTGACATTTCTGCAGTAACCCACTTGGCCTCCGGGCCAGCTCAGCTCCCGAGCTACCCAATAGGAATTAACTTTATACCCTTTGGGTTCAGTGGTAGCTGCAGGGAGCGAGTTTAACCATTTTTTACGATGCTAATGAATTACTTTTTGTATTATTTTTTTATACTATATTATACTATTTGTAACAACCAAATTTTTATTTTACCAAATTTCTCCTCATCTTAATTATTAAGAATTTTTATTTGTTAAAGGCATTATCTAAAGTAGTTACCTCCATATTTCAATAGCAACAAATTGAGCTTAATTAGGTGACCCACTCCCCTTTTAAAAGTTTTTATTAACTATTGGATTGTGGTGACTAAGAATATTTGGCATGAAGGCTTATGTACATGTGTTATTGGGCCAATTAGTGACTTAGCAAGGGTAAGAGACATGGCTTGATTTGCAACCTAATCCTTCATTTTCCCTTAACCAACCAAGTTTTACCCTAAGTATTTAATTAGGGGTAGGTGTGCATGCTTGGGGGGAGATCAAAGGTAGGATCTCATTAAGGTTTGTGAGTCCAAGTGGCAACATGAGAAGAGCTTGTCCAAGTGGCAACATGAGAAGAGCTCCCCCACCTAGTAACTTGCACACAAGTAAGTTGACTACCAAAACTGCCCTCATCTTCATCCTCCCCCAAAATCTGAAAACTTCTCCTCTCCAAAGTTGAGGACTTGAAGCCCTAACCCACCCTTTCATCTTCTCTCAAAAATTCTGAGAAAATTGGACACCCTCTCTAGACCCAAATCCTAACTCCTCTAAACCATAGATCAGAGCTACACGAGAGGGGAGGAGGAACCCGCGCGCGCAGCTAGCACAGCCGCAGCAGCACGCGCCGTGCTGCTGGCTGGCCGCAGAACCGCGGCGGGGAGGGGGAAATCGCGGCAGAGTTGGAAGGGGAAGGCCGGAGCTAGGAGGGGGAACTTCTTGGTGAGTTGGAGGAGGAACTAGCACTTCCAAACAGGATTTCTTGAGGCCTAACTCACTGTTTTCAGATCTAAAAACCAAAGTGAGTAAACCTAAACTATTAGGGTTATATTTTTTTTATCAAGATTAGAAAATTAGAAAATTTTAATTATGTATAGGTGACCCACAAGTGTGTTATTTGCTATTTTTTGTGATTACCCTCAAACTAAATGAAATTTAATGGGTATTACCTAGTTGTTGTGCTTCTATATTATGTTGTGATGAGATGCATGTGCGATATACATGTTCTAGCTTACTAATCATGCTTAAATGAGATGATTTAGCATATAAGTTCGCTGTTTTGATGATTATCTTTAGGTTAAATGAAATCTAATGGGTATTGCATAGTTGTTGTGTCTCTACATTATATTGATATGAAATGCATGTGTAGAATACATGTTATAGCATACTAATTATGCCTAAGTGAGCCAATTTAGCAATTTAATTCGCTGTTTTTCTTGACCAACATCATGATAGCCAATTTGATATGTATATGGCATAACCTTGACTCTTCATAAATAGAAATGGTATGATGCATATGTGAGGTTTATGATTCGTACCAATATCACTTCATAAATGCCGATCGATAACTTGAATCTTACTTTATGTTTACTAAAGTGCAAGGGGGAAGACCCCTCCTTATAATATAGTATTGTGTTAAGTATTAGCAAGTATATGGGGATAATGCATATATTCAGGCGGGGTTGAATGTGGCGTGCTATGACGTTACTATGATATTGGGAAACCCCCAAGTACATGTTTTCTTTCTTATTGTTGCGCATCATTTTCGGGCATGACGTGTAAGTTAGTTTTAAATTGCTTGTTATGAATATTATAACTTAACCTTGCATGATGCATTTTATGCATAAATGGAGGAAGGGGCCGGGCGGAGCCGTAGGAGGGGGGAAGACGGGGATTTGACATATAATTATGGATATATATAAAAGGAGGAAGGGGCCGAGCGGGAGCCGGTATGAGGGGGGAAGACGGGGAAATTTATATGTTATATAAATACGAATTATAAAAGGAGGGGGCCGGGCGGGAGCCGGTAGGAGGTGGAAGACGGGGGAGTTACATTTAAATTGAATGGCATGTAAAAGTGAACTGTCAAGTTTTATTCTATATTGGTAATACTTGTGTTAACCTAGAATGTCACATTAGGTATATAACGAGCCGAGTTGATGTGGAAGGACTAATCCACGAAAATTTACACACATATTCATGCAAGTATTTCACTTGTGTCATGATATAGCGGAATGAAACTCTTGATAGTGAAGACATGTAGACCACAAATGTATGGAGCCTAGAACAAGTAAGTTAGGTTGGAAAAGTTTATTGTCTCATGGACTTCATTGTAAATTTTCCCCTTCTAAAATGCTTGTCTTATGAAATTACTGTATCAACACCCTATGGCATGGTTTACTCATTGAGCTGTCGAGCTCATTTTATTTTCTTTCCATCTTTTCAGGTTTGGATAAGGGTAAGGGACCACTCTAACTGGAAGAGTTAAGTTATGGAATGTGTGGCATGTTGTTGTATCTTTTTGATTGACTCTTGTTATATTTAATATGTATGTATGGACTCTACTTAAGTCTTTTTTTTTTCTTTTGTGGAAAACATGTTGGGATGTACTCGGTGTATATTTGTCTTTATGGTATTTGAAACTAGGGGCTTTTAAGTGTTGTAATATTTTGGATTGTGGACTCCGTTGTTATGTAATGTTCATGAACTGAGGAAGATGGCCATGTGTGGGAATTTTGTGTTGGAAAGTTAACTCTTGTGGTGTTATAATGAGAAGATATATGTTTGCGATGGAGGATGCAAGTTATGACACATGTATATAGTTAAGGTTTGTTGAATTGTGCCATGATAAGTAGGCCGTGTGGGCCGAAATCTTTGATGGATTAAGTAGGCCTTGGAGCCGAAATTGTTAGTTATTGTATGTGGAACTAACGAAATAATAAGGATGATGCTGCCAAAATTTTCTTACTATAAGAGTATTGGAGATAATTGGTGTTTTAGGCCTAATCTTGTTTAATAGAGGCTGGGACCGTTACA